>PQWD01002027.1:0-115607 GCA_019425675.1 Leucinodes orbonalis | reverse complement strand
AGAATATGAGTATTCCGGCGGAACGCGAATGGCAGCCACTGACTTGTTGCGAAATTCAGAAATGTGATCAATTGTCTCAGACCATAAATAAATTGATGCAGAAGTATTGAAGTCGCTCAAGTTTGTCCAATAATGCCTCCCACTCAGGACAAGATAACAAGTAGCATAATGTAGTATAGGAGCAAAAGGGATATCGCTAACGCAGTCTAGTGGAAATCGGCAGAAAGTTGCGCAGCCTTCTTAAAGCACCAGCAGATGCAATAACTTGCGACTAATTTCAGTCACCTGGGCATTCCAGGCAGAAGTTATTATCAACAATTATTCCCAAATCCTTTACAGTCTTACTAAACGTATAGTAACGGTCAAAACTACTGCAGGCAAGGTCTCCCATTTGATTTGGAGGTCATCTAGAACTACAACCAAAATAATTGGGTTTGCTTGGATTTACCCTCAACCCATGGCAGAGAGCTCCACTGAGAAATGCGCGCCAGGTCAGCGTTAATCGACTGAACAGCTGTAGACAGATGATCAAGAGGTGCCTGAGTATAAATCTGCAAATCATCTGCATAAAGATGGTAGGAAGAAAGAAGGTTATGAGAGATAGAATTATAAAAACAGAAAATAGTAACGGAGATAAAACGCCACCTTTGTGAACGCCAGCACTGACATACACAGGCAGACAGAGTATCCTCAACACAGATTCACTGCCTACGCCCAGTGAGATAGCTATGAAACCAGTGAACTACAGATGGAGATACGTTAAGAGAGCACAGTATACCGATTAGTATATCAAAATCCACAGTGTTGAAAGCATTGCTAAAATCAAGTAATGCAAGCACAGTCAGATTCCCAGCCTCCATGCCCGACCTGATGTCCTCCGTAATGTGGATCAAGGAAGTGGTTGTGCTGTGGCCAGCACGGAAACCAGATTGAAAAGGATTTAAGAGGTTATATTTGGAAAGGAATTGGCTAAACTGATTATGGATTAAACGTTCAAGGACCTTGGAGAGGAACGGTAAGAAGGCAATAGGACGATATTCGGTGAAGGATACTGGATGAGGATTTTTAGGTAAAGGTATATCTGAGCATCCTTCNCGTAATTTTACTAGGTGCAGTGTCCTCATTCAGAAACACAGAAGTGCAAAAATCCCCGATATTACGGGACATAATATTCTGTAAAGGTAGATACGCCACCCTTGCCTCAAAAACAAACCGCCAAAGAGAAGAGACAATGTTTGCTCATTCGAAATATGTGTATGTGTGCTGTCGCTGCATTCGGAATACTTTTTTCGGTGTTTTGTGAGCATATCACGAATCTATACCTTTTAAATCATTGTTACGGGACGATATTTGGCAATGTGGTGGTACCTATATAGACGACTCAGTACCGAGTCTACCACATAGTAAACTTTGTTACTAAACAAATGAAATCTAAAACACACTATTTTACTTCTTTATATGCACCCTTGTCAACAGAGCAAATTCGTCTAATTCTAATGTGGATGGCTGCAAATTAAACGAGGACTATAAATTTTATTCGGGACCCCGGGAAGATTTGAAGGGCCGAATTAACTTTAGTAGACAGAATCGGTAGATAGTGGAATAATTCGGGTTAAATGAAGTGAAAGTGCGTTGGTCGAATAACGGGGATTTGGGATAAAGTGGTATTAGAATTGCCGATGTTTGATATTTGGTTCCAAATCATTCCGCGGTAGTAAGCATTATTAGAATTTCAATGACTATATACAAAATGCAGTATTATACCACAACCTCTTTTTATAGCTTTCTATATGTAGTATGTACTTTTTCAGTATGTAGATGTTGGTTGTTTGAAAAATATCACTACTTGAGTGATAAGACTATTGTTAGTTGTGGACGAAAGGCTTTACGAAATGATTTTGCAATAAATCTTTTTTATTAACATATACCTGTTTTAAATAAATATTTTTTAAATATTGGAACGACTATCGTGTGATTCTCTAAACTAGGAAGTGAAACAAAACTATTTTTATTCAATATAAAACTTACCCATAACTTACCATGCACGATCAAAGAAGCGATGCTAATGACAAATTTGATGAGGAAATGGGTAGAAATAAAACACCAATAATACAAAAATTTACAGCGTATTTTCATTATTCATACAAAATCACCTTGTCAAAATACTTTATACAATGTTATACATAATAAACGTAGATGTGCGACGTGAAATCGATAAGTGCATGAGTGTTTTATTTTCTGTATGCTGTTCCTCTACATATTAATTAGAAATGAAGTCTAGATGCTTCAGTTTATGCAATATATATTAATTGAAAGAAACCCAATGTAATATTCTAAAATAAATAAGAATTTATGCCGAAACTTATATCTAAGTAAACAGTTGTTGATATATAAATCGCAAATAGAGTGAGTTCAGTCAGGTTCCCTATGCTATACAATCATAGATATTAGATTTTTCATAACTCTGGCAACCCTCGAAATATTTTTTTTTTTGGAAAATGGTGTAAGTGCAAAGGTTTTTAATCGTCCTTATATTACCTCTGAAGAAAGTTTTAAACTGAATAAGATAAAGCAGGTTAATGCGATCAGAAATTTGGTATTTATGAAATCGTTTTGGAATTGTCTAAAATTTATTCAAGCAAACTTTTGTTTCTTACAGGTGTTCAATCTTATCTTGGTCTGAATTAAAAATGATGAATCTCTTACATCATTATCGTGTTAGGATTGTAATTTAATGATTAAATATGAAATAAAATTATGCAATATATGAAATGCCTTTTAAGAGCCTTACACCCATCCCTATCTGGATATATTATGTTCTGACCACGAAGATTTTGAAAGTGTTACTATTATACATTTTTACTACACCAATCATCACTTTCCACTATGAGTCACAGGCTTACAGAGCATGGGCGCACAAAATGGCTGTGAGGAATTCATGATTGTTAGATCTTGATTGTAACTTCTTGTTGTGTTTAACTCAGTATTAGTTGGTTTTAACGTCTACTATGGCTCATTATGTAATCGTCTCTTTCGTCCCCACCGAGGTGCACGAGCCTACCCGTATAGGGTATTTAGGCCTTAGTCGGGTGGGGGTTGGACGACTTCACGCACAATCTGAATCTCTTCGCAAGCGTGCGCAGGTTTCCTCCCTATATTGTCCTTCACCGTAAGAGCGTCGAATGACGTACATTAATTTTAAAATTTGTAAACACATTGGTACGTGGCGGTCAGTACCAATGACAGTCCTTCCGGTAGGAGTGCAACAATCCATATTATTGAGCCACTGTCGTTAACTAACATCTGATGTTTGTAGACGACGATAGTTTCTGAACCGTCTTACGACCTCTGTCGTAGTTTTCATATTAGACTGTGTAGTCGTTGTTTTCATACAACGACAACCTTATTGACAGCAAATGATTGCGGTCAATAAGCTATGAAGCTACAGCTTAACCTACCTTTTAAACCACGGTATCATTATTCTTTTCAGACAACGAAGTCATTCCTGCAATGTCGTAGCGGCTATTCTATTAAAAACAGTTACTTATGTTTAAGAAGCAAAATCAATTCTTCCTCTTTTTCTTCATCTTTTAATTGTAGTGCATTTTGCGTATATTGGTGCCCATAACGGTTTTCTATGCTTTCTTCGACTATGATTATGCCAAAAAGCGTCTTATACTATACCCGCAAAGGGAAAAAAACGAGTTTTATAAAGATCCATGCTCGTTTTTTCAAAATAATTTGTTAACATGCAAGTGTTCCCCACATCTGTGAAGGGAAAAGAAGACGGAAGAATTATTGTAAGTCTGTAATGATGTAGGATTATGATAATAATTATAGTACGTGGTAAAGTTTACGAACCATATCGATAAGGTAAATATATGATTTTTCTTTTTTAAATAATTTTATGCCAACTGTAGAATTTAATGAATATAAATTGAATGTGCAGTAGCCTGTAAATTATCGAGTCATATAACAACATTGCTTTTCTTCGCTAAATCTAGTTGAAAATAAAAATAAAATTTGCATGAATATAAAATATTTAATAGCTCATATAGAGGCACGTAAATATTGGAAAACATTTTTATCTGTTGCTGTTAAACTTTATATGGCTCGTGCATTTATCTTCAAATGGATTTATTTATGATCATATTCACGGAATGGAACTGATTGTTGTTTTAAGAAGTGAGAAACTATACAGACATGCCATTGATAATAGTTGATATAAGAATAAATTAATTTTAAAAAATACATCACTTCAACTTATGAAATAACATACATTCCTACCTACATAAAATACATATAATTATATGAATAATTCGTAGAATATTTCATTGTAATTGAAATGTGCGAAATGGGTAACATACAATGTGTTATCATGAGCACACTCTTTTCAAATACAAAAAAGAAAATAATGAACTGTGAAGTTTTTTTTTTTAACAGCTCGTCGTTTAAAATGTTCATACAAAATACGCAATTTACTCCTATTAATTCACGATTAAAGAACGGGTATTAATTTACGTTTTATTTAAGAAATAAACACTCATGCCTCTACCAAAATGAACTTATAAGGTTTAGTGTTATGACTCGAAATCGAATGGAACAAACCCAATTTACATTTACAAATCTACTTAACATTAATTCCGGTAATTTACAACATTCATAATGGGTGAATACAATCACATTGTTTGAGTAAATGTATAAGTGCTCATATAATGAATCCCGTGTTATAAATTGGTTTATTAAAAGGGACATAGTCTGTATCTCGCTTAATGCTAATGACTAGAATAGGTACCCTAATTGACTTATAACATCTAAGTAAAGAAAAAGGCAAAACAACCACTCCATAATAGGATGGTGGACTGATAAGTCAGTCTGTAAGCTAAGTTGGGTTCATGAAATCGAAAAATTTTCATTTCATTCTGAATAGGTATTACTGGGTCCACTATGAAAGGTGGCGATTCAGTGGTCGGCTTGGAGTCTCTCGGACACGGCAAATTCTCCGGCGGGATTTTCAGTACAACTCTCTTCACGAGTTTCTTAGTGACAGTAATTGCGTTGCTATCCTTATTCATCTCCTCGGGAACAAGTTTTTTCTCTGTGGCGTTCATTTTCTCGTTCAACGTCTCAATTGTAATACCAGCGTGTAGTATATCCTGATTGTAACTGTAATCTTTTTTATTTTCTATCACTTCGGGCATTTTGTTGTACGCCGAGCTCACGATGGGCGGATCCATTTTGCAAGTGACGCTGTCAAGCGACGACTTTGTGTTCGTACTTTTTGTTTCGTTACGCAACGCGTGCATCCATTTCAATCTGCAGTCGCATAAGTTGTTTTCTGTAAACAAGAAAGAAAGAAATTTTAGCGAATAAATTTCTAACATGACTTTTGTATAACGGGTAATCGTGTTATGATAACCTAAATTAGTTCAATGGACAGCAATTTCGTAATAAGATTGGCTCGGTAGCAATATAATTTACTCCAAAAGCGTAGTCAAATTTGAAACTTATTCTAAAATAAGTGGATTAAACATCACTTTGCACTTCTCAGTACGATAGGCTTTCATATCAGAGCAGCCCCAAGGTATCATAAAAGAACAAACTTCCAAAGTGTGTTAAAGTTAATAATAACGTGTCTGTTTCCGCTCATTTAATATTCAGTGTATGTTATAAGTTTATGGAAACTCTACGTGATGCGATATTAAATATTCATTATTACCTTCGAGTAGTAAATTGCTGTTCTGCGGCTTCAAGTTGTCCAATATGGGTTTGATATTGTCAAAAGTTAATGCGTGCAGTTCGTTAGAGCGAAGGTCGAGGGAACTCAAGCCCCTCACCCCTTCGAATAGGTTTGCCGGCAGCGCAGCCAGTTTATTGTCGTCAAGGGATAACTTGCGGAGCTGGACAGACCGTCAAAAGCCCTTGCCGAAATGTACTTCAAGTCGTTCTTGCCAAGCAACAGCTCTTGTAAGTTCCATAGCTCCGCAAATGTATATTCAGTTAGATTGTAAATGCGGTTTCGACGTAGATCCAATTTCCGCAAGTTGGCCAATCCATCAAAAGTGCGACGTCTCAAATGGATTATGTTGTTTTTATTTAAGTCCAATTCCAGTAGATTGAACGTGTTCAAGAAGGCTCCATCCCGTATCGATGTTATATTATTCTTAGTGAATACAAGTTTGTGCAACTTGGGCAGATCGTAGAATACTTCAGTGCCAATTTCTAATATCATATTGTCTTCGAGATTGATAAGAGTTATGTTAGGGAGATGTGCGAAAGCGTATTGGTGTAAATTCTCTATTTGATTCTGCGACAGTGTGACATCGGTCAAATTGGTTAGGTTTGCGAAAGCGTACGAGCTGACGTCTACAATATTGCCGTATCTTATGTTGATGGATTTGAGGTTTTTCAAAAAGTATAGTGCTTTTGTTGGGACGTAACCCAGTGCACCATCGACGCGAACATTAAAAGACAAAGTTTGCAAAGTTGGTTGTGAAGCAAAACTTTGCCAGATGAGATCGTCCCAGGTATTCCGCCATTGAATACCCAACATTCCGCTTTAGTTGCATTCCTCGGCTCCCTAGTGTTCTCGCAATAGCAATGGACTTTAGAGTCTCGGTCGCTGACGTCACAATATTCTTTTGAAAGCCGCCGCTCTTCTCCTTTGGCCTGCGCTTGTTGTTATCTTTCGCTTGGACATTAATTGACATTTCATTAACAAGAGCGAAAGTGATCAGGATGTAGATTATTCCGCTATCCGCCTCTCCATTTTCGTTTAATCTGAAACAATGAAGTCATTAAATAAAGACGAATCAGAATATACCATGTAGCTCGGTCGCGCCGTAAGATTACATCGGCTTTGGTGTTGCGTAATTGAAATCGAAATTGTTGGGAAATTACGTTGTTTAACGTGAACATTAGCATCGGTTTTGCGTGTGTTAAAAGCCTTTTTAGTCTAACACTAATTATACACCAGTACACTGTACCTTGCTTTTATTATGCGCATCAATTCGCGGTAATTTACCGGTGAAGATTTAATTTGTACGTCATTAAAGTAAGTAGCTCCATTTTATATTAGATATAGAACACGCAATATTATGTTCATAACGAAGCCTGTGATTTATAAATGGCGTTTTAATTTAACAGTGTTTTCATTATATCTCCATTTGCTTTCAGCATACAAAACTATTCTTGGATAAGGATAAACATGGAGCCATTGCGCAAGGAATATTGCTTTAAACGGCATGCAGTTTGCTCAGATATATTACTTCTTCGATAAAAATAAACATTTCAACTTAAAGAATTGTTATAATTAAAAAAAAAAGCCAAACGATGGCAGATATGCATTATTCCGACTCAAACCATGGACCAATTATCTAGTTAAAGATTGGAAGCTGTTGGATATTGACAACTGCTCCTTTTTGTACCCCCCCCCCCCAAACATTTTCAGTCTCTACACTGCACTAAAACATTTCCAACTGTATTAATTTACTAAAATTATTTGTTTCCTTAGAATAAATCCTATATAAAGCATAATCCAGCACTCTAGAACGTCTATGTCGAATATACCTCACGTAGGCGTCTGTATAAATAATTAAAGACCCATCGGCTCCCGGTTGCCTTTGAAGCATACAGCGCTTGTGGCGACAGCTCCACGTAATTCAATGTGCCAAATGAACTGGTGTCGGTAATCTAAATGAGTTCCAAATAATTAACAAGTCGAAGGGATTTGCTGGTTCGATACTGAATGTAATGCTTGCGTCATACAAATTTGTACTCTGTATTGAAAATGTGCATGTACTAGTATATAAGTACATGTTATTTTCGAGTAATGTGTTTGTATCAGCAGTAATAATAGAATTCATATTAGATGAGCGTGGTATAAGAGTTGGTTTGGCGTATCGTGATGGTAGGCGGTCGACTCGGTGGCACAGCCTTAAGTCGCCGTTTCGTAGGGACTTATCGCTCACAAATGTAGTTGAGGCCATGGTGAGCAACGAGTGGTCATGGGAGGCTCTTGCGAATTTTTGCGAGATCGTTATCTCAGTGCAATACGTCATTCATCATCATATGGTTCAAGCTAGCCGGCCAGTGTCTGACGGGAAAAGTCATCACTCCATATTGTTCCCGTTGCCATTCTCCAAAACTCCAAATTGTAATGGGAATTCAATAAAAAGATTCCAAGCGGAAAAGAGGTGGAGACTCGGTATTGCTATGTGGTAGATCGGTACTGAAAGTTTGACTTGGATGAGATCGGGGTCCTCCAATTTGCCAGTGTTATCGCGAGGGACGACTGAAACAACGTTCACACTTAATAATCATTTATTTTTCAAACACATCTTATATACTACAAAATACGTGCCTATGGCATATCTACTTATTTCACAAGCAGCAGCTTATTGAACATCTTCATCGAGGGGCACAAGCCTACCCATAAAGGGCGAAAGGCTGTAGTCGTCAACACGGGCCCAGTATGTATTAGCCGACTTCACGCACAACCTTTGAGGGCACTGTGGTTAGTTAAGTTACCGGGTGCAAGAGACCTCAGATATTTCGTTTCAGTTGGCGGGCGCAGGGTAGTGTTGATGAAGAAAATGAGACATACTACTGTTATATATTTCATTCGACACTATCTGTCATGGTCAGACGTATCACTTACCACCAGGTGATCAAACTGACCGACCCGTTCACATTTTCATCGTCCCTACTCTTCCCACAGGTACTGTAAGTGAGCATTAAACATTATGAATAGAACGAGTTGAAGCAATAATTATTTTATAAGCTACTGCTATCAACAACCCAGGTGAAAAAAAACCAAAGTAAGAGCATTTATTTATAGTATGCTATCTTAAGAATTAATGGCTTTTTTGGAGTATGCTATCTTTAGAATATTATAAAAACAAATAAATCTCTATATTTTGTAAAAAAAACCTAAAAGGAAAATCACCATTCAAAACAATACAATAACAAGATTTTATCGAGCATTCAAAGACATAACCGAAGTCGTCGAATATACTTCTATTTGGTCAATGATGTAAAAAGTATAGATTCGTGATATCTCAAAACAACCGACATATTTTGAATGAACGTACATTTACCTTTTGGCGGTTCATTTTTGAGGCACGGGTGGCGTATCTACCTTTCAATATACAGAATATCATTGGTTTCGGTTGGCAGCCGAGAGATCTTGATAAAAAGCGAACGTTAAGGTCTCCTGTGAAGAGAGATTTATTACAGCGAATCTCTTGAGAGTGAGATATATTCTTTTGAGCATAGATTTAAAAGGCCGCTGTCAGTCACACCGACGTCGAAATGAGAAGGTGCGAGTATCGATATTTTGATAAACTATAAGTATTAGCACGTGATCGGAACTGCTTCTAAAACCTCAAGTTTTTAGGGTGGTACCAGGTTAGGTTAGGTTTTGGTCTTTCTAACATAACAAAAAGTAGGTAGTTTTTGACCCGTAGCTTCGCTCGCGTTACGAATGTAAAGTCACCGCCCGATCGGTTTAAAATTGACAACAATACAAATTTTCATCCCTTATTTTTCCACTAGGGGGTGGAATTAATCAAAATCCTATCTTAGCGAATGCCTATATCATAACATCCACCTGCATGCTAAATTTCAGCCCGATCCATCCAGTGGTTTGGGCAGTGTGTTGATAGATCTCTAAGTCGGTAAGTCACCTTGTAGTTATAAAACAATATTTCGATTACTGGGTATAAATGCCCTAACTTATTAAATTTTTTTTTCAGCTAGGCGTACACTTACAGTTATCAGAAATGTTGCTAATAATTGATGTTTTTGAGTAGGTATACGGGATATTCTGACGCGGTATACAGAAGGATAAAGATTTGTAACACAAAATATGTTTTTGTTCAACTGGGATCTTTAAATTTGACATTTACACAGCGCCATCTAGCCCCTAAGCATAATCCTGTAATACGGGTACAAAACAACGGATTAACATACTCATTTGCTTTTTTTGTAAATTCATACAGATTATACACAGAAACACCCAGACCAATACAAACAGACATGCACACAAATGTTTGTACTGTTCGGGGATCGAAACCGGAACCCTGGGTGTAGTAGCCAACAGCTTCGCTATTACACCAAATGGGTCGTCACTATGGTATGTTGAAGCTACCGGTGATCGTGTATAAAGTGCAAATATGCATGCATCATCATTATCATCTGCATATTATATCCATTCCAGCACATTATAGCAATGGAGAGATGGAGCCGTAATGCATCACTCTAGCTTAGTGTGGACCAGTGAATGTATATGACTCCCTCTGCCTGGTCGTTACACTCTTAGCATAGTGGTCATTGACGTCATTGTAGGAGTGGTGGCAAGCTTAATTCGTCGTCATTCCTCTCCGTACCGAAGTTTTTCCTTGCACATTCATGAAGTAGGCCATTTATAGCAGACTTCACTTGGTATTTTCTACTTTTCTGGTTTAATGTGCCGTTCGAAGCCCTAGTCTCTTAGAACTTGGAAAATCGTAAAGGGTGATTTTCAATATGCGACAAAAGTAGCTTTGTTATTTGCCTTTAAACTTTATATATATAGACACGGTGTCACAGGGTCCATCACAAAGAAAGAGTTGGCTTTAGCTTCCGTTTGCTCTATGAACTTCGGTAACACGCCTTTGAAATTCAAATTCGCGACGCATGTTTCATAATGTTTTGCTTATCTGGATTCTCTTTGCATAACACTAAGCTATGTAGCCCTTTGGAAGTTTCATGAAACCTTTTAGCTTGCTTTTAATTTTCTTGTCACACTCTGTTAGTGTATGTTTTTGATTAAGCTAATGAGTTTTCGATTCGTGAAAGTGATTCATTCATGTTAAAATGTTATAATTTTTTTCTGAATCATTGAGGCATATATTGATATTCCGGCTAAATATCCCCATAGCTTTGATATGCGAGAAGCTTTTGCCCTATACTAGGACTTTAAAGTTTGATTATTAGATTTAGATTATTTCACTAGACACTTCTTTTAGAAAAGATTTTTAAAAAAATATTTTACTAACGTATTTATTTTGTTATCCACGTAGAACATAACAGTTCATGTATTAAAGGAAGTTCTCATAATCGCAAAAAGTAATCGTACCATGCACTTTTAAATTTTAACCGTTCATTTCCGCGGCTATTGTGTCGAACCAAAAGTCCGTTTAAATGATTATGTTCGACGTATATTCAGTTCAAATTATTGCATAATGGGAAAGTCCATGAACGCAACCGGTAAAATGTTAAAAGCAAATTAGCACAGATAACAAAGTTAAAGCAATATGTGTCCGTGGTGTGGTTGTAACGAAATTGCCAATATTTGAACGTCAAATAATTTCATAACCTTTAGCGGTAACAAAATAAACATTTTAGTACGAACATTGTTAGTGATAGCGAACTAAACGCGATTATTCAACACTCGACCGGCGAGTAACATGTTTAGCTGCAATTCGAAGTTAGCTTTTTATTTTACCTAATTTTACTGATACTCGATGACTGATATTGATGTTTTTTAAACAGTATAAGTGAACGGAACGGTCAGTGCGCTGATCTGGTGGTAAGTGATACGCCCGACTATGACACATGCAGTGTTGAAGAACATAAATATCAGTAAGCATTCATCATTTTGCGTCCACATTCCGTCTCTTGTATTGGGTAATTTTACTAGCTACAGTGCCCTCATAGAAATACACAACTTTACATAGTACAGTACCGCTCTGCAGTAGAGCATCACTTTACCTCTTCACCTATCGTTTTTATAGTTTGCAATGTCAGTTTTACTTTAACGTTACCAGAAACACAGGAAAGATTGTTTATAATGTAAGAAACATATTCCATATCCAGCTTTGAAGAGCGACCTAACATACAAAATAAACTCATAACATGTCCTTTACGCGCAATGGTCCACTTCACGGACTAAGTGCGGAAACCGAACCCCGTAACATAGAATATGTCCTTTATCAAATAAATATTCTGAAGAAACAATAAATTGTCTATTGTTATTATCATATTTTAATAAACCTTAGGACCTTGAAGAAAAGCTGGTAAGAAACATGTACAAGACTTTAATGAGTAAACTCAAGTCTTTATATAAATACTTTATCAAGGCGGATTCCAGTGGTCGGTTCAAAGTCGCTGGATTTTATTTATAATACACGAAACTCAACATGAAGCTTGACATTTGAAAAATTATCTTTTGACACGGGTCGACGTGTCATTTTTGCCCCAGCGACCTCATTCGTATGGTTATTATTTAAACATAATTTCAAGCAATAGAATTTTTAAGGTCCTACATGAGAAGGAAACTGTATGCTATACGCATACATGATATAACATTAACTTTATTATTTATTGTCTACTGAATCAGTAAGATCATGCCCTTGATGTTTTACGGAACATATAATGGATAACGAATCAATAGGCTAGTAACTAGACATTCATCAGCAATTCGCTACCTTAGCCTAGTCACACGGTAGAATAAAAATCATGGGGACAACTTTAGGTAAAGTTTGCACTTCACAAAACTCTTCTACTCCCAAAGGCCAACTGTTGCTTGAATTGTATACCACATCAACTGGCAAATTCTGTGGGTATCTAATCGTATAGTCAGACACCTAACATAATTTAATAGGCCTTTGGATAAACATTCAATATGAGATGGTTGAGAAATGTTAGTCTAATAACTACAAATTTATTATAAACACATAGCAAATCACACAAACATGGTATACGCTCGTGCTTCTTGTTTGGCTGTTTTCTAGGTTGCATATTACTAGTCTTGTATTTAGTTTTAGTTTTAATGTGGTCTTTTTTTATAAATCTTTGTTTAATGCAATTATTTAAATCAATACTTATGTTATTAAATTACAAGATTCTACTATTACGACTGCATCTAAACCACTCAATTTTTTTTTATTAATTTTTAGAGAGAGCTTATTGAAAATTGCACTGTATATCATCGCACCTAGGGTGAAAAATTATAACACTCGTGTCCTTCGTTATGACACGTGCTTATGAACAAAATATATCAACCTCATTAGACACGTCCAATCTCGATCCTCGGATGAATTACAGAAAAATGATAACGTTGGTGTTACCTTGCGTACGTGACACCAATCGTAATTCTGCACTCGTTCGAATTACAACTGAGACTATCGGAAAATGCTTACTTTGTCTCCAGTAAGCACTCTTATGATAACCCCTCATTTCGGAAAGCATTAGCATTCAGAACGCGTTCTTTGTGTAAATTTGACGCGGCAATTCAATGAAGACTTGGGATTTTAGTCGTCTATTACACAATGTTTGTAATAAGGATTTTTATTGAGTCTCCGCTCATTCGATTCTGTTTATTCGGGGTTTCATTTGGATTTGTTTATTCATTGTCTTCTGCGTGATCGGAGGCGTCTTTATTCGGGACGTTTTTAATTTCTATTTTCATATCTTTCTCTTTGTTCTTGCGATTTGGGGTAATTGTGTTTGGTTTGTATACTCTTTCTTTACCATACTCTTTCTTTGAAACAGTATTAGATGCATCAAAATGTTTATTTGCATAACTAGCTATACTAGTTGTGAATCAAACTGTTTGCTTCCTATCATTATGCTTTCATTGCACGTGTGTAAACATTGTGAAAGATGTGTGAATAAACGATAATCACAATAAACCGAATCGTTAATATAACGATATTAAAATCCACAATATACTCGTACCAAATATCAAATGTATTTCTTAACTTCCAGACTAGTAGAAACAAAAAAAAATAATGTGCCTTAAGGCAGATTCCAGCAGTTAGATGTTTAAGCTCAATCAATAACGATGGTGAAGTTTTATTCAATTTGAATTATCATAACTATTTTATTTAATATAGAAAATATATTTATAAATGTTAGTAAGTACATTTTCATTCTATTTCGCAACGGTACATTATTCATGCGTGCACTTAAAGCCTGCCTACGCTACAATCGACACCAGAAACATCCGAATTCATAAATCACAACAGGATTACGCCACTGAAACCTTTTTGGCATGCGCCCGCCGAAGCGCTGCCAACAAGGACACTCTGAGAGCAATCATGCTTGAATATCCATCAGAAACTTATTACAGCTTGGTCGGCGCAGCAGACTGTGATTGAGGAAATCTCTGAAATGGTATCCGCCGGGCACATAAAGCGCTTTTACCGCTTACTTTTAAGGATTTGTAATCTAATTAACACACTAATGTTCTTGAAATAATAACTCAGTCAGAGGAAATAATAAAACGCATATTGATCAATTTTATAGAAAATTGATAAACTTTTGTAGGATTCTACACCAGAGATAAATTGTATTTTTTTACGCTTACATTTTCATAAATATAATAACTTATCCTGAAAGTAATAAGAGTGAATTTTACTATAGACCTACGAAAGTTTTATAATGGTTAAAACCAAAACAGTAATTTACGTCGTTTCGCTGTCTGTTTCATCATCATCATAACGTTACGTTGTGCTTACTTACGAGTTATTGTCACAAATAGTTTTCAATTAGAAACCTATCGGAACTTTGCCGAAAGGGACTTCTTTTAATTATATTTTTTAGTTATAATTATTTATTTTTAAGTGTTTAGTGTGTAATATATATTAGTTACCGAATAATGTAATGTAGTAAATAAAATATATGTCCGTTCTAGTATACAAATATCAATAACTATTTGCAGTAACAAAGTGATTTGGCATTATCTGCCAAGAGGATAACTGCATTTGGAAGTTTTTGTTTTTTGTGAAATTGATGATTTTTGGCGCTAGGCATAAAATATGCTGGCGACGCGGTTTTAGGACCTCCTGTTTTAGGATCTTGCAAATTATCGTGATCTGCGATTACACTTGAATTATCGTTTTATAATAAACTTTGTATATGGCCTAGCATTTACATCACATAGTGTTGCTTTCCAAAGAAAGATATGGAGATTAAAATTTGCATTCTATATCACCCTTTCTCTGTCATACAGTTCGCAACATTTTTGTCTTGAAAACATTCATGACAGCAAACTAATCTTATATTGCTGTTAAGTGTCACTCAACGAGTAGTTTTCCTATTTGCAATATATTTTACTGCCAAAATTTAAAATTCTAAAATTTTGGCAGTAAAATATATTGCATTATACGATTACACATACTTGCATTCCTTAATCCTAAAACCGTCATTATACTGAACACTTTCGTGTGATTCTACTACTAGTGTGATTTTCATTGAGGATGAAATCTTCCTTTTTTTATTTGCCTTTTTTTTAAAGTAATTTTGAAGCGCCTACTATTGTCGTAGTTATTACTAGTATGACCATCGACTGAGCGTGCTATCCGCTACTCGATATATCTCGAAAATGTCTTCACTATAATTTATTCTCTTACGGAATTTTGCACTTATTTCTATAACAATAAATCTGATGGTTTATTTAGCTAGCGCGCCAGTTATATTTTGGTAGGATAATACTTCAAAGTTTGAATCTCTATTGCGCGGAAAGATTCTAACAGTTCTTAGTTTAAGAATTGTCCCCTAGAGTTGAACAATTGTTATTTCTATGTCTTTTTCTGAATCGTGCACATTCAAAGCGCTCATGGCTATATCTCTGTTGGTTTTTTGTGTCATTGTTGCTCTCGTAATGCGTGCCATGTAGCTCTATGCTTGGCAGAGCGCTGGACAAGAGAAAAGAAAAACCAACTTTATGCTTGATGACTCGAAAAGGTCTGATCATGTTTCTCGAGTTCGTTTTGCTTTGAACTTTCGGCTCAAGTGTTATGCCCAAGGAACTGGAGTTGAAGACCATAAGAGTCTATTTTTTAAGGAATGCATATATCATGAGGAGTGTTCTGACGAGTTATTTGGGCTTGTTCCGGCGGCTGAATTCCACTCACGTACTTCGAGGCAGAATTCCAGATTTCACCTACACCGTCTGGATACTTAGAGGTCTTCCACAGTTCGTTTTGATCGACATTTTCAGCCGCGTACGATTAACTTGTGGAATCAGTTGCCATCGGAAACGTTTCCGGAACGATATGACTTGGCGCCCTTCAAAAAGAGAGCGTATTCTTATATAAAGGGCCGGCAACGCATCCCTGTGACCTCAGTTGTTGCAAATGTCCATGGGCGGCGGTAACACTTTCCATCAGGTGAACTGCATGCTCGTTTGCCTCCGTATGTTATAAAAAAAATGACATTTTGAGTTTCGTCATCGATATTTTAATTAAGATGACCTGAGAATAGTCCATACAACAAATAATATATTTTTTGTCTTTGAACGGATAGTTATGTCATTTTGTACAAGTGCAGGCACAATATGACTGAAAAGATGCAGAGGTCGGACCCTTAAATACATAGACAAGTTATGGAGGTCTTCGAATTTTTACTACTAGGAATCAGCAAGAGTGAAAGTTACTAGAATGGGTATTTGTTCAACAGAAGACTTTTTAGGCTAGTGACTAATATGAGCAAACTGGCTTACCATGAACCCCTATTACACGTGGTACGATTCAACACGTATAAAAACAAAAATTGATTTATGCGAAAATCTTTTCCTCACAGCACAACCTTTTAAAGTTATGATCTGAAGACGAACAAAGTTCGACGGAGCGAGTTGCATATTTTACATTTTTATTATTAAGTTGCTAGCGAAGGTACGGATTATGTCAAAAGTAGCAACTTTTCTTGGTAATAGTTTATTTTAGAGTCATTTTTACTGTGATTCTCATTCTTCTCCAGAAAATGTAGAAATAAGATCAGTCTTTTGCAAAGCGAGGCGATATTATTGATACAGTATTATTAAAAATCTAATAATCGAATACAAAGTAAGAAACTTTATATTTCTTCGCAATGTATCTCAAGTATTTCCAAAACGCTTTCAACGGTTTAATTCGAATAAAACTGTTTTTTGTCGAACCCCAAAACCCAATTAGAGCCTAAGTCCTATTCAGGCACTTGAATCTAAAGCTAAAAAACTTCTAAAAACAGCTGGACCGTGAAACGACTTTTTCAGTCGCTTTTTATGTTTTCCAGTAAACCACTCTTTGGCATCGCTGTAGCCGAATGCTGCCAACTCCATCTTGACATTTCTATTGAGGTCTATTGTTATTAGTAACTTAACAAATTGCATTGTTCTTATGTTTCCTCTTCTAGCTCAGTGTGTTTCGAATGGGAATTGCATGGAAAATTATATTTGTGAATCAATTGTCATTTAATTAATATTAATTATTAATAAATTACTTTTTAATTGACTTAACTAGCATTTTATGCGACTTGTTTAATGCTAAGTTTAAATTATTATGTTCATATACTTATTGTAAAATAAATTTCAAAAATATCCTTGTTTAAAAGTAGAAATTGTAAGGGGCTTCAAAATTCAAAAATTGTTTTAGATATATGAGACATTTTTTTGAAAATTATTAATAATACATTATTACGTTATATAGGTGCATATTATTTGAAATAATCAACTAACATATAACTTCTCACAGCATGGCTATAGTAAGATGTGTCTATAAACCACCACGAGAGTCAATTAAGGTTGAGTTTGTGTATTTATTTTATTTTATTTGTTTATTATTTAAGCCTTATTTTTATTTATTTTCTTGCTTTTCTACTAATCGTTAGTAAGACTAAGAGTGTAGTAAGGAAGACTAAGAGAACACTTGATGAAAGTTTGCATGTTAAATTAATTTAGTGTTTAAAAATAAATAAATATCTACTGACATTCATACAGCGCCATCTAGCCCCAAGTTAAGCGTGAAGCCTGTATTATGGGTACTAAACAACGGATAAACATACATATATACTTTTTTTTTTGTAAATACATACATATTATACATAGAAAACACCCAGACCATTACAAACAGACATGTTCATGCACACAAATATTTGATTTGCCCGGGAATCGAACCCGGAACCCTTGGTGTTGCGGCCGACCTCTCAACCGCAACACCAAATAGGTTGTCGAAAAAGATGGGTAACACATGTATTGAATTTTCTTTGAAATACGTATAGCAATCCCATTTTTTTCCTTTATAATGAGGCTAGATACTTAATTATTAAACAAATAACTAATAATATGATCATTCGTTCCAACAACAAGAACATCAAAGATGAATAATTACTGTCATAAAATTCGTTAACACAATTAGTGTTTGGAAGTAATTAGCCAATAATATTTACCCAAATAAGTATCGACAGATTTGTTTATCTCAAGGCGTAAGAAGCTCTAACAATAAATTAAATTAATCGAAACACAATATAACGAAAGCTCTTCCGGGAGTTTTGTCGAGTTTATTTATTACTTCTTAGTTCAATTTGGTTATCGTGCAGAAATAATTTCCTTAACTATCTCACCGCAGATGGTTTCCGTAATGATCGATTGGTGATCCTCGAGAATTGGGTAATCATTTTGGTCGTCAGCCAAACCTCGTTTTATCTGATTAACTTAACACAAGAGAGTCGGTAGCTTAATGGTGTGGACGGTCGCCTTCCTACCGGGAGGGCTGCGGTTCAAATCCCGACACGTACCAATGTGTTTTCGAATTTTCGAAATTTATGAATTTATCCGACGCTCTTACGGTGAAGGAAAACATCGTGAAGAAACCTTCATGCACGCCTGCGAAGAGATTCGAAGGTTGTGTGTGAAGTCATCTAATCTGCACTGGGCCTAATCACCCTATACGGATAGGCTCGTGACCCTCGGTGGGGACGTTTAATGAGCTAATGATGATGACTTAACACAAGTAGGTTGACTCGACGTCGTGGAGGTCCTGTTGGAAAACCAGCGCGGCCGTGTCAAAGTTCAATGCTGAGACAGACCGATTTGTTTACTGCTATTAATAAATAATATATAAATAAATAAATATCCACTGACATTCACACAGTGCCATTTAGCCCCAAGTTAAGCGTAAAGCCTGTAGTATAGGTACTAAACAGCGGATTAAAATACTTATGTAATTTTTTGTTATTACATACATATTATACATAGAAAACACCCAATTAATATATCTAACATTTGAATAAGTTTTTGATAGTGTATTTAACTAATATGTTTTATTACAGCAATTTATATTATTATTAGGTATTTATATTTATAGCACTATAATAAGCTGTTTTCTCTTGCTTATATCTTATACTTATTATGTTATCGTAATAATTGTTTAGTCCTGGTAACAAAATAAACGTTTTTCTTTCATCCTTTCTTCTTCTAAACCTTACGCCACCATTACAACACTTTACAATCCAACTGCAAATTTAGTGTTCCGGTTCTACTTTGATGTTGATAATTTAAAATGGTAATTGTAAAATACAATGAATTGTTTGATGGTGTTTCCAATTAAATTATACCATAAAACGGAATAAATGAATGCAACAGTTTATTGAGAGACAATAACGACACAATCATCTCATTTTCAAATTAACAAACATAGGGTCCAGGTCGCTGAAAACCCTTTTAGCAGCTTGCAAAATTATTCTATTGGAGACAATTTAAAGAAATATTTTCTTCTTTATTTAAAAAATCTACCTATCATACGTCTTGTATTATATACGAGCATCGTAGACACTAAGCTAGAATTAATCAATGTTGCGATGACTCGGTAACCCCGAGGCATTTTCGCAGTGAGACATTGTATAAGCTATTTATTTGTGCCCGCATAGCAACAATACACATTGATTGAATGGAGGCAATGACAAAGGAAAATATCGAACCGGCCAAATTAAATTTTGATGAAAGAACGAATGAGTGGCGTTTTGTCCTTTATTCTATTAGCCTAAAAGAACGCCAGTAGAATATATGAGTTATTAAAAAGAGGCTAATATTCGCGTGCTTTGCTATCTTTATTAAAGTTATTACAATGACATATTATGCGTGAAAAACCTTCATTAGTAATATTGTGTCTTTGTTACTTTTGTATTTTATGAAGCTATTATCTTGAATATAGCTTCAAGTGTGAACTTTATGTTCCCTATATAAACGTAGAGTTCATTATCCGTAATTATATAATAGATGACAAAATTTATACGTTACACTACTAATACCAGAAGGGCGCTGTCCATATTTTAATCGCGATAACGGTAAGTAAATACAGATAAATATGTAGTAGACAAATTCGAAAATAGTGGCTAATTTTTTCATGCTTGAATTTACCGACCCTAAACAAATAAATTTAGATAAATTCTCATACAATTCAAAGTGACATTTGGTAAGCTTACTCGTACATCTCGTACATCAAAATATACTGTATTTAAAATAACACGGGTAAAGTAATTCAAAGTAAGTACCTATTAAGAGAATTTGACTTTTTAAGTGTGTAGACAAATAAATTATCTACAATGTTTTCAGAAGGCATTTAAGCACGGGCAACGTAAACCTTTGCCACTAATGGACACTTTTATTAACGTTTATTAAGTTCTCGAGAATGTCTCTTAAAACTTTGGTAGATTGATTACTGTGATATGAAAAATAACAAAAAAATATATTTATTTGTAAAACATCAGTGCTTTAATACAATATCTATACTAATATTATAAATCTGGAGAGTTTGTTTGTTCTGGTCCTGGTGCAATTTAAAAAAGCTTTTAGGGTTAGATAGCTTATTCATCGAGGAATGCTATATATAATCAGGCTAAGAACTATAGGAGTGGCGCAGTAATGAAGGCTTTAAAATCAGGGGATTTTTTCCTACTTAGAACGTCCGCGTGTGCGCCATGATATTATTATTCCCTTTTAAGTTTTGTCATCTCGGGTGACGAGCGCAAAACAGTGTTGACGGAAAATATAATGACTACCTGCTATAACTTACTTCAACACGTCATCTGTCTTGGCAAGGCATACATATTTTTTTTGTTGTCATCTATTTAGATTTATTTATTAATTTATTTATTTAATTCTTTATTGTACACTGAAATACACAAAAATAAAACAAAAAGAAAAGAAAAAGAGTACAATAGGCGGCCTTATTGCACATGGCAATTTCTTCCAGGCAACTTTAGGATGGAGAAATCAAATACATAGGAATTGGGGCAGACAAGTGTACGTAATTAATGCAAATTATATACATACTAAACAATAATTTTTATATATCAATGTATATATTATAATACGAATATAATAATAAGGAAAGTAAATTAAATATACCTACGTGGACAAAAATACTCGCACCAGTAAATATAACTTATACATATACATACATTAAATACATATATATATATATATATATATATATATATATACAAATCAATTCCATACATACACACAAATACATATATACACATACATACATAAATAGACACATATAACAAATTAAGAAATGGAAAGAAAATGTTTATATACCATATTTTTAAACTTACCAATGGACTGAGCCTGATGTCATTAGGTAACGCATTCCAAAGACGCGCTGCTTGAACCGTAAAAGACATATCAGTGAAACTCGTTAAGTGTGCCGGTATTTCCAATTGTACAGTATCCGACGATCTCAGGTAACGATGATGTGCATCTCCAAGGAACACAGAATGCTTCCTTAGGTAAGCAGGAGCGGTTGGACGAAAAAGTACATTATACAGCAAACATAGTATATGCATATTCCGGCGAAGGCGAATTGGCAACCATTAAAGTTTCTTACGAAACTCAGAAACGTGATCATATTTCCTATAACACAAACCGGATGCAAAAATTTTGGAGTCGCTCAAAGTTTTCTAGTTGAGACTCATTAAGATCCAGGTAACAAGTATCAGCATAATCAAGGAGAGGAAGCAGGAGAGATTGTGCTAACGCAGTCTTGGTGGTGACAGGTAGATAGTTGCGCAGCCTTTTTAATGACCCCGCAGATGCAAATAGCTTCCGACTTTTATATAATACTTAACTGCTTAATAATACTTTTGTAGATTTTACTTTTACTAATACTTAATATGATAAAAATTGCGAATATAATTTGCTTTATATAATTATTTTGATTACAAAAGATTCTGTACTAAACACACATTTTTGAAAAGAGTAACTTCTGAGTTTCTTGCTGGTTTCTTCTCAGTGAAAAACTACCTCCCGAACCAGTGGCAGCTTCATTTGACATTTATGAGTGTTCTGTAAGGACATAAACTGAAGACACACTTCATTTTTTTTTTCATTACTTACCACCAGGTGAGCGCACTGACCGTCCCGTTCACTTATGACATTAAAAAAAACACTACCTACTGGAACAGAGGCAATGAACTAGCACCGTGCTCTATAAACTGTACGCAAGCACCTACTTCGTATCTGAATTGTAAATGTAATTATACTAATAAATTACATACATGTAGCTTAAATGTCAACACATTCTGCCGCGACCACGGAGAACTAATTAAGGCAGTGTCCCTCACTTTGACAACGTGCTATCAGATCTGATTGACGTAGGACCTTGCCAAATTAAAGACGTAATTAAGGGGAGCCCTTGAGTGTCCCGAAGTACTCACGTTAGGTGAAGATTTTTCCTTGCCCTGATTAATGTCGGCGTGTGGAATTAAACGGGCTACGTTGGGTGGGTGAAAAACTGATTTATGTTTTGAGCGACATGGTATTTATCATAGTGATTTTAATGTCATCTGCAATATACTCGTCTGCTCAAAACCTTAGTAAGATAGAAGTTAAAATTAGGATGAAGACAAACTCTTACTATTTATTTTTATAGACTTTCATCATAAAGCGTCGGAAAAACATATATATAATTTCGAAAACTCGAAAAGATATTGGTACGTGGCGGGATTTGAATCTGCACCTTCCCTACCGGATCGGAAGACAACATCCACAGCAATGAGCCATCGACGCCCTATAAAGCCACCGACGTGTTATATGTATATAATTTTTATTAAGTTTAAATATATTGTTATTACTAATAGATATTATTATGCACGTTTTACTAAAATATTTACACAAACCCTTTAGTTTTAACGTCAAATATGTTTACTGCTGAACAGCGCCATCTATCCGAGCGTATTTAATACTTGCTGGCAGCTGCCGCGCGGTCGCTAACACACGACATTGGCAAGCCTCGTGACGTCATTCGCCAAGTGATGTCACAGATGAGCAATGGCTATGACACTAGGAATTCTAAAGTAAAAATAGGAATTGGGTGTGAAAATTTAGTTCTGTTTTAGAAAATAAGTAATTTTGTAGAAGCAGTGTCGTTTAAATCATAAATTAAAATGCAAGTGTTTTATTTCACAATATCAAAAAATTCAACAAGTAATAACTTAGACATTAAGGACTCTTTTTATGTCAAAAATGTAATTTCTCAGATCACTGCACCATCAACAAATACAAAATCATGTTAAACATATATCGTCATGTTAATATAGATAACACAAGATCAAGTCCTTCTACCTCTTTAATTTTGGTGGAAAACATTTGTAGTCATAATTCATTAAGTTCTGACTGTATTTAAAATTAAAAAAAAGAGTCATATCCAGCATCACTTTTGTCCATATACAGTAGAAAGGCAGCTCAAAATCCTTTGCACACATAGCATGTAGCACTACTAAGTTGCCGTCTTACTGAATTCTTCGCCTTACCGAATTCACTTCGAATGTAGAGAATTCAACACGCTGGGAAATGAAGGTTAAAAGATTTCTTTCAATGTAACGAAATGTTACGTAAATCGCACTAAATAACGGTCTATGCACTTTCAATACCAGGAATTTCTTATGTAGATAAGATGAAATATTTTGTTCAGCATCTATTAATGTTTGATAAGTAATTTCATATGTTTCAAAATATGACGCGTTAAAATAATATTAAACTTTACTTGGTAAATTATATCAATGTTCAAGACATTTTTTGAATGATGTGACTTGGATATAAACTCAGTTTCAAAACTTGGCTTGAGACTGTGTGATTTGTCAATGATCAAACTAAAATGACTACAAGATTAGTTTTTTAAAGTAACTGGATACTTACATACATACAGCCATCTGGGTTTAAATAATTTGACCTGAATAATAACAAAACTAAGCATGATTTACAAAACATTCCTCTTAACTGATGTAAGAGAAACAAGGTAGACTCAGAAACAGATTAAAGATCTGTGATCTATCTTACTAAATCTCCCTGTAAGATTTACCGGGCAAACAAGTCCACACCTCTAACCTTTACTCTTGGTGAAATCAGGCAAAAGGGTTCTGAAGTTCACTTATCCGGAAGTATCTTAAGCACACAACTACTCCATTCAGACGTCGACTTGATATCATTTGGGAGCTAGTGTAAACAACAATTGAAAAGTTTCTCAGAAGTTCTACAAGGGTAATAAACTAGTTTGAGTTTTAATCGATATGATTCAGTAATATAAAGTGCACTGAAAATTTCCCTAACCTTAGGTTACTCTAATTGAAGCTGGAGCTAAGGGTTTTGGAATTGCTCTTATAAAAATATCTGCTCAGTGTACAAAATTCCAAAAAGTGTGATTATTTTATTTAAACTAATTTCAATCCCACTTAATCTTGTACATCTTAAAGCACACATCAGATAATATAATATTAAAATAAAAGTAAATAAATGATTGTAATTGCTCTAATCTCAGCAGTCTATAGCATTAAAGAGCTGAGGCTTAATCAAACGGCATTGCTACGGGCTAATCGTGACTTACCAAGTACCTAATGACAAATGTAGTCAAATGAGAGATGAAAATAAGGAATAAAAAAAAGCGAATCTCCTGATGGTAAGTGATGATGTCGCCCATGTACGAGTACATCGGAAATGTCTGAGGAATAATGAGTTCATTTCCTATAACCTTTGGTGGAGAAAGGATGTGAAGTTTTAAAACTAAAGGGATAGGTCATGTAAGGTTTTGGGCCTACTTTAATTATACTTACTGTAAGAAAGACAACGCGAAGCGTTCTTGTAATTTTTTGGGCACATGGTATTAATAATACTAGAACCAGCCCGTTTGCACCGGAACAAGAATCGTATGATTATCATTATCAGATTTAAAACGATTGGTATAAACGAGTAAAAAAAAATTGTTGCTTGTAAATAAATAAATAAGGCTCATGCATTTTATTTTAATATGCTGTATACAAGATTACAAAATTTAATGAAGTTCACAACCTATTCAAAAGTATTTGCCACTATTATATATATTAAACAATTCAGAAATCAGAATGAATTGTAGAGTGCACAATTACTTTATTCAGCATAATATTTATTGACATTTCCAAATTGTATAAGGGATAATTTGATATCCCCACCATTTAGGCTCGGTTACGAATAAAACGGAATATTATTATTTTTATATTCAAGCCGCGTCGCGTGTTTGCAACGCTGGCTAACGTAGAGCGTTATTCGGTTTTATAAACCGGTTGTATCTGGATATAACCGGCACGGAACCGGTTCCGCAATAACAATGTTATTGGGAAAAATGCGCTGACAATCTGTGAGAATGGTATTGAACAAAAGTCAATAGGTCACGTCGTCGGATTGGCTTTGGATAGTACCGAGATTTTCTTTGCGAAATATATCCGTTTCTTTACACAATTTACTGAGTTAAAACAATAAAGAAATGAAGATGGTAGTAGTACTTGTTTAACAATTGATTTTTGTTTTTTGTCTCTTATCATGTCTAAAACGATTAATTTTTAAGTAATAAGAAAACCTATAATACACTATTCAAGTACACATTTCCAATTTAAACCTAACGCTTAAAATTAACAGCAAAATACACACTCAAAACACCATTGACTGAAAACCAATAGAGCATATTAAAGAGCGTATAGCACAACCGGTAAAATCCAGTTTGCACCGGTTCAAGTGGCGGCAAATATAGCCGCCCAGCGATCGGCACCTCGGGTGCCTGATTGAATTTCTGTTCCGGATGATTTAGTGGTTATAAATAAGGGATTCTGTTACCGCCCGCGGACACAGTTTCTTTTATGTAAAGCTACGTGATATATGATTTTGATTTGGATACTTTCTTTCACCTTTTGAATGTATAACTCTTGATTATTTATTATAATAGTATCTATTTGTAGCGTTTTGTTGTCTTATTAAAATAAGGATTCTGCCCATAACAGAAATGTGATACCAATAATATTTAGAGATAATAAAGAAAGCGGAATATATTTCTAACAATATTATTCATAATATTATATTTTATTGTACTTCAACACAAGTGATTACTTGTTTTTGTGCGATTCTTTATCAGCTCAAACGTAGCACGCGTGTAGACAATAGATTCATATATTGTGTTGTGAGTTACCACCCGTGTTACGTACGACCACAAAAAATATCTAAGTAAATAACTCACGACGCATATGCTATAATTAAATCTTACAATCAAAACATTAGTCTTGCCGACTCTATATTTCACATTCGAGTTGGCGTCAAACGCCACCTTCGACTTTTCAGACCGGACCTTTGTTTTTTGATAATAATCTGTAGGTACTGCCCCATGTCAGATGCGAGGTCTGGTGTAAATAAAATTGGAACGTGTACTGAAGCGTAATGGGAGAAATCTGTATTGGTTTATGAGATAATCTTATTTACTTTTGCAGGAGTAAAGTACCCATAGCTTAGTATTTAATTTTCATGCTCGCACTAATTGTTTAGAAGTAAACTTCATTTTACATCTATGGGTATTTTTGTTCCCTATTTTTGTCCGCCACAAAAATATATAAAATCATAGAGAGACATACACGAAACAGTATCACATTTCAGACATTTAATGTGAAGTAACAAGAGTAAGTATTTGGAAGTTGTGTGTGATCCCATTTTAAGATTCTGTAGTAATTACAAGTATTTTATTAAAATCATTATCAGCTCATTAAACGTCCCCACCGAGGGGCACGAGCCTACCCGTGTAGGGTGATATATTAGTTATTAAAATAGTTTTAGTTAAAAGACACCCCGACAAATACGAATATTTTTAATTCATTAAAATATTAATTTACGTTACTATAAACCGGGAAAGTTTGAAGAAAGATTCCTAGCTGCATTTTTAAACATGACACCAAATAACTCATCCGAATAGCTCAGGAATACAATCCATATTTTTCTTGACAAATAATAATTGCCTTCTTTAATAAAACATGTGTTTCCTATCGAAGATTACTACAATATTACTCAGATACTTTATCAGAATATGTTAAGCGATCAAAGGGACAGCGTTGCCAGTATCTTCGGAACCTTACCTAATGGAAGTTCTTGTATTTTTTTTTGTATCATTTTATTCTTCAAGGTTTTTAATTTTAGGTTCATGCTATAATCTTTTTATTTTGAAAGTTATGAAAGTTTCTAAATAACATCCACCTAACATTTTCATCAATTGAAATTTCAGATTTCCACGATTGATCGTTAAAGTTTGTCCTCCCATTGTTCATCTCTGCAGTAATAGAATGGTTTGGCAATAAATCTGTTCCCGTCAACTGTGAGCTCTGCCATAAATGGTGCAAACGCAGTACTGATGCAGTAAACGTAAAATGTGGGGCAAAGAATTGGTGCATTTCTATGCAATCCCCTTTCTTGCTTTGTATTCACGCCTAGAATGGCACGAAGTCATGTTCTAGTTTGGTTAGAATTTTGCAGACTGAATCACTTGACTGACTAAAAAGCACGATGACTCCGTGCTTTGAAGGGCATGTTGAAACGTCGGTGCTTGCTGCTATCTTAACCTGGTTATCCACATTGAGCCCACGTGTTGAGTAACGCCCCTATCTTCTCTTAGCCAGGCAGTGGAAAAAGCGATAATTACGGTGGTATGTTATATGCTCATGGATTGATCGAACAAGTTTTGCAACTTTTATTACTGATTATTTCTCCAAAACTCAGTGAAATGATAAACGTTAAGGTGCTAAAATGGTAAACACAGGATAATTTAAGAGTCGCCCTATAAACGGCTAATTAAATTGTGTACTGAGTTACATATAGTGAGTCTATATACAGTAAATAATTTTGCGTAAAAGTATTTTACACGTTGGTTTCCACACCAAGGGTTCCGAGTTCGATCCCTGGATAGGACAAACATTTGTGTGCATAAACATGTCTGTTTGTATTGATCTTTGGTGTTTTCTATGTATGATATATATATGTTTTTACAAAAATATGAATATGAGTACGTTTATCCGTTGTTTAGTACATATAACAGGCTAAATGCTAGATGGCGCTGTGTGAATGTGTGGATATTTATTTATCTACAACTCTGCATTGCGATAAATCGTAACAGACAGAAAATCAGTTACTATATCTCTTTATTAACTTTATGTTTATACAAAACGAACACAAAGCTATTTCATGTATAGCGTTTATCAAGCTTGGCCATCTGTCCCACGCTCCCCTGTGAATGAGACAAGGTTTTCAAAAGTACCCTTAATAATATAACGTAAATGCTAACTCTTTGTAAAAATGGGAATCTATCTACTGCTGCTATGTTCGATTATCGGATACATGAGTTCAAACAATGTAATACATGTAATTATCGGTTAAGTGAATATAAAACACAAAGACATTTTAAGGTTTTAAATTAAAAAAACACGTAATTTTTAATAACTTTTAATACCGCTTTTTAAATTTAATCGCAGGTACACACACTTTATGATTTTTATGTAATTAATAATTGTGATAGCTAATTTCAAGTTAAATGTATTTGTAATTTAATTTCGATAATTGATTTTCTATTCTAACTGGATCTCTGTACACTATATAATCTATAAAGTATGTACCAGTGCTTAAATTCTTGGAAATTGTTTACCGTTCTTCACTGCTCTCAGGACAGGCTTCGCCTAGTGCTGGTCCCCGCGGTACAGGTCAGGTTGTATTTGTAAAAAATACAAAGTCGTTCATGAAGCAATTTCATTTGTTTTTATAATTGCCTTCTATATTATAATTTCTTTTATCTGTTATATGAGTATGCTTAGTTTTGGACTAGATAGCGCTATGTGAATGTCTGTTGATATAAATTTATTGCATACCATGAATAATGTGTAACAGGACTAACCATTTTTGTATTACATTCATCATCAGCTCATTAAACATCCCCACCGAGGTGCACGAGCCTACCCGTATAGGGTGATTAGGCCTTAGTCGTCCACGCAGGCCCAGTGCGAATTGGACGACTTCGCACACAACCTTCGAATCTCTTCGCAGGCGTGCATGAAGGTTTCCTCACGATGTCTTCCTTCACCGTAAGAGCGTCGGATAAAATACATATATTTTCGAAAATACATTGGTACGTGTTGGGATTTGAACCTCACCACTGATCCATCGACGCATTACATTGAGAAAGTAAAAATACAAGAATTACCATTTTACCTATTTTCGTTTTTAACAAAAGTATATAAAGTTAAAAAAGTAAGTGTTAAACTTAATGGCACACAGCATATTAAGGGGTTAAATGTCCCCTAAGTTAAGCAGTCATTTTACATTTAAAAACATTTCAAGTAATAAAATTCAACTGACATAAGTTGGAGAAACGTTAACTCGTAGTTTTACGTGCTTTTCAAATTCTAAGAACACGACGGGTTTCCCCCGGGCCCGCCCAAAGACTTTACGGGGCGGTTAAGTAACGTGCCCTGGAAATAGTTTCATTTCACCCCGGTTACTGGTTACGGCCTCCCTGGGGGTGAGAAAGTCCGTTTCCATACGATGCGGGGCGAATGCGTCTTTGTCACTGTCGTTATATTAACTTTGTATTTGGAAATGTTTGACTTGAAATACGTATTCGTTGTGGATGGAAGTATTTTTAAACAAACTGTTTTCTTATGTCACTAGACGCTGCTATTTGGCAACAAACAAGACAGCCTATGCCTTTGTCTCTCTCTTCAACCTATTACAGTCCAATGTTCGACAAAGATCTTCACTTTTTCATCCAACCTCCACCAGCGAACTTTTGTAAGTCGTCGGTCCTTTGGGCCGAAGTGCTTCTTACTTCAGGACTCGTCTGCTCCAACAACCATCACTTCTGCAACATAAGTGACTAACCCTCTTCCAGTTAAACTTACTGTACTGTACAATGTAAGTAAGAAATATTGTAGTATTTCCTTACTCTGAGTAGGCTATTTTATTTATGTTCTTTAATGATGACAAAATACTTATTCGTATATTATGATGAATTATATGTGATCCTGTTACGAAAATATAAATTCATAAGTATTATAAACATTCGAATAATCTATAAATTTTTCATTGCTTTGTTAAAAATATTAATGACAATTTTTTTGATTTAAATTTAATTTGATCATATTGATATGATTAAAATAGCTCCAGCACACCAGAAACCATAAGAATATACGTAGATATAAAACTCTTAGGATACCTATTTTGCAGATATTATAAAAAATATAATTGTTTTTTTCTTTGCAAACACCTGAATGACGATTACCATAAGGTGACCTTAAAAGCCTATTTCAGGAATATGGCTGAAATTATGAGGAGCCAATAGCAATGAAAATGATGCCAGCATTTTATTTGCCCGTATTTTGTTTGCTATAAAAATCACCAGACATGACATTGTTTTTCATAATTGTATATGTCATTGTTTACTATATTAGTGACGTGCTAGAAAATTAATTTCCCATTAAGTTAATTTTCATAACATCATTAATTCGTTATAATCTTTAGTGGGGAGTAACAAAAAGGTTAAGTAAGGGTTGTTTAATGACCACCTGGAAATCCTTCAGGTGTCAGTAGGTAAGGGTTTTTTATGACCACCCAGAAATCTTGCGGTTTTCGAATATTCTGTTGCATAATATTATTCTTATTAAAAAATGGATAACAATGGCATTCGAATCATTATGGAATGTTCGGGCAAATAAGAGTATATGTCTTTTAGGGTAAACAAAGCATTCGGGCAATTGAAATTGGGACAATAGGAATTTGAGCATATGAATATTATGGCATATATATTTCGGGCAAACAATACATAACCAAAGAAAAAAGCTAAAATTATAAAAAATGGCGTCCTTTTAAAGTGGAGTGCTGTCTAAACTTGGTGCCTATTTTAAAGACAAATCTATTTACTTAGTTAGGCACATACTCATGACATTACGTAATATTATACATGGATTACTTTTCCATGTACATGTCGTTGGCTCAATGGTGTGGACTGTTGCCCTCCTACCGGGAGGGCTGAGATTCAAATCCCACCACGTACCAATGTGTTTTCGTATTTTTGAAAATTATATGTACGTTATCCGACTCTCACGTTGAAGGAAAACATTGTGAAACCTGCGCACGCTGCGAAGAGATTCAAAGGTTGTGCGTGAAGTCGGCCAATCCGCACTAGGCCCGCGTGGACGACTAAGGCCTAATCACTTGCGTACGGTAGGCTGGCCCTCGGTGGGACGTTTAATGAGCTGACGTTGTACAAACATAGGCTCGACTTATTGATAAATTTATTTAATTTTCAGGAAGCCAACACAGAAGCAATTTATAAAAAAAGTAGGCAAACTACTGTCAGTTATCTGTTTGCTAGAAAATATAAGCACAAGTTTATTTAAAGAGCTATAAATTCCGTTGAAGATTTTATTTACTTTGAAGTTAATAAAAAAGTATGGCAGCCTCGCAGTGACTGGAAATGTGACTCAAACTCCAAGAGAAATATGCTTAGTGGTTGCGTATATTCACTTTACTGCAATGCGAGAACTTATGAGTCGACTGTAACGAGATGATATATATACTTTCATGTAAATGGACTTCAAGTGAACCCTACCGGCCGGCATTACCCCTTTAAAGTTTGTTCTGACATAAATGTATGAATGAACCAATAGATTTTTATCGTGGTAAGAGAAGAAAAAATAAAATTATTTATGCGTAGTCTTTCCTCAGTGCTCAGGTTGTTAAGGTATAAACACTTAGAAGAGAGCAGGTAGCAGAACTTATTTTTAATCCGCTCGCAAAGGGTATCATAATCAGCTCAATCATACGTCCCCAGCGAGGAGCATGAGCCTATCCGTATACAGGTTATAGGCCTTAGTTATCCACGTGGGCCAAGTGAGGATTAGCTAAGGGTATGATAAATCACTTCACTATTATAAAGTAGCGTCTCAGCCCAGCACTTGACTGCGATGGGCTCTTATTTTGTCATCAAATGATTAAGATTACCATAAGCTTGAATCCAGCTTCCATTGCTATAACAATAAGAAACGACGGTATACCGACGATAAGGACGGTCTGTCCCCTCGTTTCCATTCCATATCTATGTTAAATTAATAAAATATAAAAAAACACTCATTCCAGGCGTAACATGTATAGTGTTTTTTAATTTTAAAAAAACTTAATGTTTATGGATTTTAAACCCGCTTACGTCAGTAAATTATACTCCATAAAAACCCATTAATCAAATGGAGTAAATGATTTAACACTCAAAATGTTAACTTTTAATGAAAATCGTTAAAACTCAATATTACAAAAGTTTGAAGAGGGCTATTACGTCTAAGTCTACAAATATTCTGCTATGAAAGGCCTAAACAAATTAGTAACGAGTAAGTACTTTCATAAATATTTAACGGTGAATATAAAATTATCGTCTTACATGAACTTGTAGGTTTATTCTGTAATAACAATGTTCTAACATTTACACATTCATCCAGACGAAGAGATAATGAGACTTATGTTACGAATTCTTGGTAACAAAACAATTATGAATAAAGTATAAGTTTTGCTAAATAAATGCATGTAGAAAACACATAAAAATACTATTTGTTCGAAGTGAGATCCGAAGTCACGGTTATTGAAGTCACCATCAGTACTACATGAATCCCATGGAACAACATTTTTAAATGTCGCAAGAACGACATTAGACGAAGTCAAAGTTTTACAACCTACAAACCATTTAAGATAAGAAGAAACTCGGCTAACTGTTCTTGTACGAAACGTGCTACTTCAGCAATTAGTTTTTATTGTTTTCAAAGAATCACAAAGGTATCGTTAGTGACATAATCGCAACACCAAAGCGTCTAAACCTTTGTTTAAAACGCCCCCGTGCGATAAATCGTACTCGTATGTAATAAGCCATTTTTTGCAATGCAACTGAGTCGTGACAAAGTGCAGCTTTTGCTAAGTTATGCTTAAGCAATTAGTTCGGAATCGCTTGTAACGTTCTTACTGGGTTCAGTCACGATATCTTTTAAGTGCATCGCGTGAAATGTGTAAAAGGAGCAAAAACATTTATTTTAAAAGCCAGAATTATTTTCTATTTGTGAATTCGCGAGGTGGCAGTAGCGTAGGTAAGTCGTTTTCATCAGTTTATAAGCCAGAGCTAAAAAATTACTCTCACTGCACAGATTTTCTTATACTGCACAGTATGGGAACTTTGGGCCGTAATTCACCACGTGAGCCCAAGCGGATTGGTAGGCGTGAAGGACTTTCCATACTAAGATAAAAGTCAGAACCGACAGCTAAATTCACCCTCCGAAGTAAGGATGTCAAATTATTAAAAGTTTAAAATATTGAGGAACCTGACGACGAATACAATCATGTTATAAAATAGAGTTGAATTCTAACATTAACATAATTTTTTTTTATATTAAAATTAACAAAAGAATATATTCGATACATCGTTAACCTAGTCTAAAAAGAGACTACACCTAAATAACCCTGAAAAACTTTTATCCGATATTACTTTACAATTTTCCAACCTATCTTATTGGAGAAGCGATGAATAAGAAACACAGGATCATGCGAGTATATTAAATTTGGATAGTGCATTATAATGTACATATTTGTTGTTGTATTGACGTTAAGACGTCGACTGCAATACCAAGGGTTCCTGGTTCGATCCCCGGGCAGTACAAACATTTGTGTGCATGAACATGTCTCTGTTTGTATCTGTTTTCTATGTATAATATGTATGTATTTACAAAAAAATAAATAAGTCTGTTTATCCGTTGTTTAGTACCTGAAATACAGGCTTCACTCTTAACTTAGGCTAGATGGCGCTGTGTGAATGTCAGTGGATATTTATATTATTATATTTTTAAAGACATACAGTATGGATATTTTACTATTGGTAAATAAAAAATCTTGATTATATTCTATACTTATCTTATCTTACATATTTCAAGCTATCGCACTACACAGCTGCATACTGATTCCCTTCATTTAATCTAGAGTGCGTATCCTACGGAAAGTCCGCATAGCAAACGTCCGTTTAGTTTTGACATTGCAGACTTACAGAGCTAAATTGTATGAAAAAAAAGATAACGTTCATCAAAGGGCATTTTAAGCCGTCGCTCTTAAAATCTTAGGCTAAGTAAAGTAGGAAAATCATTTGTTGGAAGAGGCATAACAGGTTCTCTAAAATACTACATAATTTTGCCACATTTCCCTTCACCGGTTTTAATTAAAGTTTTCATAAATCCTTATGAAGAAAGGTATACACAAGAATTCGGTAAGTGTTAACGACTACTATACTATGATTGCAGCCGGGACCGACGACGGCTTAATCACTTCCTTTTCGGACAATCAGGTGATACAGCTTGCAATGTTCTAACCAAATTATGAGAAATCGCACAAAGTGACGTTTCCCCGCGGAATTTTAACTTACGACCTCTGGATCACACAGTTTAACGTTGTGCCATGAGACCTCATAGGCAGTTATGATAGTTTCTCGGAATGCCGCATCCATATAAGTTGCTTATCACTTCCTAAGCACGAGACCAAAAGCAATAAATGCCATTGTGTTTTCATAAATTGTTTGCATTTATCGTGTTTATATTTCATCTTCATGCTTCAAATAGAAATAGTTACGCACATTTTAGAAACGACAGCATGGTAGTATCACATGGTTGGGATCCTGCCTGCTTGTTGTTACCGTTTCAATTAGCATTATCTGATCACTTGATACCAATAATTTTAGATTTATAAATTTGAAGTATGTACACACACCTACGTCATATAATTATTAAGCAGATTCTCCGCCTGCCTGAACATGATAAAGAGAAAAGTACTTACTGAACGTATTTTCATATGATCCTCACGAATGCATTAAATGATTCACGAGTAAGGTAAAGTGCATGATTAATTGAAGTTTGGACATATTGAGTAAAATATGCCAATGATTTTCCAATACATTGTACGAATCAAGCCGATCTTTTAAAGGTAGATTTTTGTACTCTTAATTGCTTATACACGATCGTTTTAATATACTTTTTTTTAATATCCACCTTAATATTATTATAAAAAATTTACTCAGAAAACACATAGATAAATATTATCTAGAATGTTAAGTAGACAAATATTTTATTTACATGTGTATTGTATTTTAATCATTTGACCAAATCTGTTCACAAATAAGGTCCTTCATATTTATCTTTTCCTTTCTATTTATGTAATGTAGTGCACGAGTCAACTATTTTACCCACCTACCTTTGGCAGGTGCAATGTTATAGGAAATCAACAATATTTTCATCAAAGCAACCCAGGTGCCGTCACCGAGACGAATGTATTAGGAAGAAAGAAAGAAAGAAAGAAAGATTAAGAAGAAGAAGAAGAAGAATATTCTATATTAATTTATTTCAGGAACAACAAACCTCCTACTGAGCATCGGTGGCTTTTTGGTGTGGACTTCCTTCAATCTAGAAGGTTGGTTCAAACCCGCCACATATCAATATATTTTCGAATTTACTAAATTATATGTACGTTTATCCGACGTAATTACGGTGAAGGAAAACATAGTGAGGAAACCTGCCGACGCTTGCGAAGAGATTCAAATGTTATGCGTGAAATCGGTCAATTCGCACTGGGCCCGCTTATACACCCTTTATGGGTCTTGCCCCTCAATGGGGACGTACATGAGCCGATGATGATGATGAATCTTTTCCGAAACAGTCGATATTTGGCACTGCGGTATTTACTTGTCTAAACGACCTAGTAAGGTGTACTAAGTAACTAAGTACGTTCTAGATCAGACACAGGTCGAGTGATTGAAGTCTTAAGAAATTCATGGACGACAATTACAGATATTTTTAAAACTCATATACAACCCTCGCAAAATGAATAAAAAAATCTGTACCGTGAACACGACCAAATTATCAAGGAAGCGTAACAGTTGAGTGCTGAATTTCACAAAATCACGTCCGTTAGATTATCCTTTGCCGAAACACCGAGCTTCGGCTAAATAAAATTGATTTCGGCTGATCGAGCACTGCTTGGACCCCGATTCTGGAACATATCCAAGCTCTATACTGCACGATGGCCTTTTTCCCTGACGCTTATTTTTATGACGACTCCTCACGATAGACAATTTACGCGAATAAATTTACTTATCATATTTTATCAGGAATACGTTGAGACGATTCGGTCAACTCCGCTCATATTTATTTATTAGGGTTCACCCATTCAGGGCCTAGCTTACGCGTCTTCCGATAAATTTGATAGGTTGACAGAAACGGCCACTTGGATTCCAATGTTATTATGTTTGTGGCCGATCTTTATTTGTCACTTATTGATTATGCTGAGCGCGTTCAGCTTGAGCTGCAATATTTGACAGACAATACGACTACTTTAGGTGGGTAATAACTCTGACTATTTCTTTCCATAGCACCATAGAAAAGAAGACCGAAATGGAAACACTTAGCTACACATGGCAGGCAAACATAAATGAGTATAAAGGTTATATACAACGAAATATATAGTAAACGTATATATCACGCAGTTTTCAAAGATCATATTATAAAATATTAGGTCTTTACAATATGAAACCAGTGTTTGTGGCTCCTCTTAATAAGAATGATTTTTAAAATATAATGTATTTATTTAAGTATTATATATATATATATATATACATACCATCGCTATATATGCACTTTTGACATCTTATAGATCATGGATCCCTTTATTATAAACAACATTCGGACGGGAATCAATTAAATCTTTGAAGACGCCTTGAGCTGCCCCATTTGAGTTAAATTTTTGTCCTTGCAAGAAGTTATTCTTATTTCGAAAACAACAACTACCGGAGCAAATTCGGGTAGTACTCGTATGGTGGATGTCTTAGCTATTCCAGTTTAGTAGCCTTCTATTTTGCATGAAGGTCTGGCATTGTCCTGTCGTGATTTATTTTATTGATGGTATTTTTGGAAACTGCAAATTCATTTCACATCTTTTGTACAAATGCAAATCGATTATAATGGCAACACTGATGCTTTATGGATGTGACGTCACACTGAACTAATCTTTTATAAAGATGGCGCACGCTTTTACAGGCAGTTGATCGTGAACACTCGAAGGAAACAGTCGCCTGACTGACAGAATAGTAGAATTTATAGAATATTTTATATTCGAGAATCAACTTAGTACTGAGGCTTATCGCCGTATATTCGTAATTTCATTACAGTCCTTAATCAGGAGTGACCTAGAGCGATTTACCAGCCTCGGTTGTTTAGCTAGCTTTTCCGTTATGGTTTCCAGTTGCTGATAACAGATATTTGCCGTAATCGTCTGGCCAGATCTAAGCTATAGTAAACGACACCAGCGCTATTCAATGATTGGCTCAAAAGTATTTTGTAGCCAAGTTTCGCTTTTGTTTTGGGGCAAGATTTTGTTAGTTCGCCAGGGTTCAGCCATTACTTATTTATTTATTTACGATACGCGTTTCCGATTATTGTACAAGATTTAATTAAAATCCCTTTTTTTAATTGTGCTGGTTAGGTGATATTACTCAGCAGTCGACGCGTTTATCAATGTGGCGTAAAGGTTTTAACCTTCCAAGTTTTTCACCTTACCTATTTTTTTCAACCATATTAAGCACCTCAGCCTGCTGCTAACTCAAACGTAGTTTGCGATGGATCCGCTTCTACAATAGCCTTCAATTCTTCATTATCATCTTTAGTCTCCGGCCATACACGCGATTTGCTCTGCAATGCGAAATTGCCATAACGAAAAGTTTTAACCAAAAATGCACTGTGTTTTCTTTTGCGACGCCGTAATACCTTCGAGCTGTTTCTGCAGCAGTGGTGCCACGGTGGAACTCGTATTTGTAAATGATGTGATTTTTCAAGTGACGCAACGAATAATACCGAAAAATATAAAACTAATGATTTTTTTATAATTCAAAAGCATTTTTAAATAGCTGTATAAATTTGGAATTGCGATTCTTAACCAACAAGGAGATATTTGAGATAAAAATGACGAGTACAACGAAACGACCTTTTACGTTGGATACAAAACTTTAATCTCACTTAATTAAAAACGCTATATTCTACTGCTTACCTTTTATGAACACTCGTGTTGTAGTTTCTGAAAGAAAAAAATATATTTAAGTGACAGGAAAAAAATCATCCCATATTAAAAATATAATGCATTTTGGGACTAAAGAGTACTGCAACTGCTTAATACGCAATATTTACTCAAATTTGGTTAGAAACACGCCTGCCTATGATAGAATGCATTGTTGAAAACAATCGCAAACTGCCAACCACTGGTTAAGATTTTAATATTTATAGTACTGAATCTTAATCATTTGATGTACTTTATTATAATACCTACTTCACAGCTTTGTGATAATTTAATGTGATCTGATCAAATATTTTATAGGGCACGGTTTTTAAGCTTACTTTCATATTGTTTTCACATTCTTGTATCAATTAGTAATGCATTTTGCGCTATCTCATCCTTTCTATCAAATATAATATTCCCCTAATATCATAGTACCTTTTCATATTAATCATTATTAATGCTATCAAGTTCAACAATTAGTGAAGTACTTTAATTACACTTCCGATAAACTCTCCAATTAAGAATATCAATTTCAAAGTGCAGTTCCCCCTTTAAAACTATATCACCCTAATTTACCAGCAATCTCCCTCTGCAACATATCCCTAGGGATCGATTCTCTTATCTGCAGGGGAATGTACATTTTATATTATAAAAGCAAAAGTGGGCAATAAACATTCCCTACCCTCTATCTCATATAAAGAATACGAAGCGAAGAATCATCATCAAAGTGCTTGTAAATTTTTTATCCAGAAAACGTACGTTCTAATTCTGAATAACAGCCAAGTACCGGAGTCATAACAACCGGGTAAAAGATCCCTAGGGATACGCGTTAGTGCCGATGTTTGGTCGGAAATGTGGGTGGCCAAAGATCAATTGGATAGAAGTGGCTAGGTTATCGACTAGTATTTTAGTATTTGTATATACTGAACCTTGTGTTCAGATTGATATAGCTAAAACAAAAACTCAAATATCGTTATTCAAATAAAACTTTAACAGATACCTTGTTATTTGTATATTCATTATGACTATTTATGACTCCACCTATTCTTAGTAAGATTAAAGTTTTAATGAACTTCGTTTTAATGTATTTGTTTTCTAATAATGTAAAACAAAGAAGAAAGCCTTTATGTCTTATTAAATTATTTAAAAGATTATACTTACGGCTACCATTAAATTAACCTAATAGATCGCTAGAACTTAGTTTTGACCAAATTCAAAAATTATAAAATACATTTTATTGTATTCAAATAATTTCAGTGTTATACATTTTATTAGGCATATTTGCTTCACCCATACGAGTCTTAATTATTTAGGTGACAACAAAAATACAAAAACAGTACATCTTGGCCTACTTGGTGAATCAAGGCTTGTAATTATCAACCTTAAACTTACAGTTTTATATTATAATCTGAACAAAATTACATTATACAAACATATATAATCCTTGGCCTACAAATAAAAATAAGTCACATCTAGGCTATGTACAGCCAAAACAAGTATCTACCGTTATTCCCCAATAATAAAGATTATGTTTTATTGCGGCAAGATTTGCCTCCCGAGGGTTATATTGGCGAATGCTTTACCCTGATCTATACATTATAAGAGGATTAAATTTTTAAAATACTTTGGGAACGTAGGCGTTATTCCATATTCATACGACTGACAACGATTCGCTTTAACTTTATTATTCATACAGCTTATTAGCTCTCAATACTTACAGAGGGGTTAAATCTTTCTTTGGCCGAATTATGTGAGGTCAAAAGTAAATCTTATGTATTTTCTAAGTCATCGTCTTTGCTTCTAGATATCGGCGATGTTTATACACAAGGCAAGACGTAGTCAATATAAAAAAATATATATTTTGGCAAACTTTATCTTCCAAAAACTTATTGCCCAATTAGATATGAAATTTTTGCTCATTGTAACAATTTGCATGTTTCTAAATATAATATGAATGTATTTACAAAAAAAAGTATAAAAGTATGTTTATCCGTCGTTTAGTATCCATATTACAGGTTAATGCTTAGTTTGGTGCTAATGGCGCTGTGTGAATGTCAGAGGATATTTATTTATTAATTATTTGGTAAGATTTTATTTTAGTTATAGGACAAATATAGAAACACTAATTGATTGGAGATAAGACTGGCTATGCATATCTGGGACCTCTAGTCTTGCAAATGTTTATGGGTGGCGTTGACATTTAGCATCAGGTTAACAATATGCTTGATTGCATCCTGTTCAATAAAAATGGAACACGAGATAAATGGGCGTCAGACCAGACAGGTTTTACTAGGTGGTAGACTCGACCTGAGTCGTCTAGGTAGGTACCACCACAGTGCCAGATATCATCCCGTGAAACAGGAGTGTTATGCACTTTTGTTTTTTTGGGTGAGGGCACTGTAGCTAGTGAAATTACCGGGTATAAGAGACCTAACATCTGTTGTCTCGGGTGTAGGGCGCAGTGCGGCATTGATGGAGGATAATAACTGTATATCAGTTGTTGGTCTTTTTTAAAGCCGCTCTGTTATGGTCTGGCGTATCACTTACCATCAGGTAAGCGTCCAGATCGTCCAGTACACTTATAACATTAAAAAAAAAGACAGATGACCATGATTGTACACGGACGCAATCTAAAGTGTAGAATTTACTAAAATGGTTCAAAAATGATACATTTAAATGATTAAAGGGTTTTGCCTTTTAATCACAAAGATCACTGCTTGCCTCATATCATGTTGCCCTACTTGACATTATTATTGCATTATCAGAATATGTACTGTTGTGTAAAAGATTATGTCAGTTATAGGACGTTAATGATTGAAATAATCCTTCCCCAATGACTTGCATCTCGTTGGTTGGAATAAGCTATTTACAGGCATTCCCTACGGCTTTATTCGAATAATCCATAAGAGTAACAGTGTTATTTTGATTCATTATTGTGAATGCAGTCAATAGTATCGAAAACTTTGAAGGTATATTTTAACTGTTTATGACTGAGAAGTATGCGATGTAACACACACCATGTCGGGCATATGTATTTTCTAATGTCTGTGAGACCCATTTAGCTTTTGGCAGTGACACATTTATTTTAATTTAATGTCTTTTATGTATGAGAATTTAGAGATATAAAATATACGAGTAAAGCATTTAATATGAACCTTAGAAGCTAAGTATTGCATTAACGAAAATCCCTACTCTAATAGCTGTTGGTATCTTTATTATTGTGGACAGTATATCTACTCAGCAACCTAAGATTTAGCTGGCGTAAAACTAATTTTAAAAAGGGCATACTTAAATGTATGGATGCATAAAATTTCAATTACATGTATTTGTAATAATACAAAATTCCTGCGTACAAAAACCCAGCTCCTAAAGAAATAAGTTTATCCTTAAAAAAAATCACCTTAATTAAAGCACAAGCGAAGAGGGTAAAAACGACATTCAATTTCCTATTGTAAGGCGAGCTATTATTAAATTTGTTCTGAACTGACTACTTACCATGGCATCGTTCTTTATTAGCTTTCGATATTCTTATGTTTAACATTAAAGTTTCAATAGGACTAATAGACAAGACTACTTAATAAAAATGATATACTAAAATAATAAATAAATAAAATATTTATTTCAAGCTTTCTTTGATATTTATTTGCATTACTGATATTTTGATTGAATGTATATGTAATGATTAAAATAAAATTTCAAAAACAAAAAAGCAATAAATCAAATATCCACTTACGTTCACACAGCGCGATCTAGTTCCAAAGTAAACCATAACCATAAAATATGGATACAAAACAACGGAATCAGTAGTCATTGTCAAGATTTTGCTAAGCAAACTATAACTATTCAGCAGAAAAGTATACTGTATTATAGTATCATCATCATCATCAGCTCAATAAACGTCCCCACCGAGGGGCACGAGCCTACTCGTATAGGGTGATTAGGCCTTAGTCGTCCACGCGGGCCCAGTGCGGATTGGACGACTTCACACACAACCTTCGAATCTCTTCGCAGGCGTGCATGAAGGTTTCCTCACGATGTTTTCCTTCACCGTAAGAGCGTCGGATAACGTACATATATTTTCGAAAATTCGAAAACACATTGTTACGTGTCGGGATTTGAACCTCAGTCCTCCCGGTAGGAAGGCGACAGTCCTCACCATTGAGCCACCGATCTATAATAGTATAAAATTTAGAAAATAAAAGTCCAAGTAGAAATAAAACGAATCCCAGTCTAATTTCTTAGAAGCAAAATAAAAATCTCAGCTGTCTGGCACCGACTCCCTGCTGTACCTTGTTTGGTACATTTCACTTCTGTCTGAAATAAAGAAATGCAAGGAAATGCTAGTGGAAATGTAGGTACGATGCTTGCGGTCGAAAATTCTGCACAATTTAATTTTATTGTTGAAAATTGGATCAGCGAAATGCTTTTAAAATTTTCTTGCTTACAACATTTGTATTAAGCATACGGGATGATATACCTAGTACTTAGTTGGATATGTTAGGTTATATTTGTTATTAAATGGGTTTTTATTATCTAATCTTGCTTGTGTATTTTTAAGTCAGAAAATTATAATATTTTTTTTTACAATTTAATATTTTGGGAATATGTTTAATAACGTATTCATATGAAAAAAGCCCGTACGTACTTAGTTATGTTGTCGAATTTTGTTAGTATAGGTTGTATTCTGCACCGTGAAAGCTTAATTTGACATTCAAAGTGCGGTCTCAGTCTTAAATGGAATAAGTGATGTATGATATCATTTTGAATAGAGGGAATACATGATTTGAAAAGATAATATTACCCAAAACTAAAGTTACCGACATAGCTCGCCGGATTTTTAAAAGTTTATGAAACTTTAGATACTACTTGTTCGCAACATTTAAAACGTGATGCAATGAAAAAATAATGTTAAACATGGAAGCTTTCAACGGAGCTCGCTTTATGAAAATGTTCCACCTCATTGCTACTCAGAAGACAATGTTGCGTTATAAGTGCATGCATGAAGCTATGCCCGCGGGACCGACATTGTATGATCGGTGAATAAGCCTTTCCTACCAACCGTGTAATGGTCTTGAGAGCACAATATACCTTTCCTTTAAAAAACAATAATTACCTGAGCATCGGTAGCTCAATGTTGTGGACTGTTTCCCTCCTAACGAGAGTGCGGAGTTCAGATCCCGCCACGTACCAATGTGTTTTCGAATTTCGAAATTTTTATGTACGTTATCCGACGCTCTTGCGGTGAAGGCAAACATTGTGAGGAAACCTGCGCACGCCTGCGAAAAGATTCTAATGTTGTCGTTTGTATTTTAAGTCGGCCAATCTACAATGGGCCCGCGTGGACGACTAAGGCCGCTAAGAAGACCGATTGAAACATAACCTCTTGTAATTTTGAATCTTTGTTGGCTGGATAACTGATCTTCTTGGAAAGATTTGAGAAATATTTTTGTAACTTAATTGTGAAACAAACGGATCCTTAGGAACCTGTACTAGTATTAAGATTTACTGTATACTAACTTGATCATAAATGGAATAGATTGCCAGCCATTGTTAATACAATTATGTTTTCGTATAGGGTTCCTGCGTTTTAGGTGCTGTGACCGCTGCTAAAGTATTGGTTCCTAAAGTACCAATTTTATTAAATATTAGACTTTTTGTAATTAATAATTATATTTGTTATTTTCTTTATAAAGTTAATTGATATGTGTATAAGCCTGAAATGTAATATGGAACAGGCTTTGTTTTTTTAGAAATAAATATTTTTATTTTATTTATTATTATTGATCAATAAATGATATGAACGTAATGTAGAAAAAAAAACTTGAAGTCAAAAAGTTTTTTGTTTCAGATTACCCGTTAATTTAAAATGACGTTTCATATCTGAGTAATGTCCACAAAATCAATGCATTATTGCCTTCTCGCACAGCATAGCTATGAAAAAAAATGTATACTTCTTTATATTACTGGTTTATGTAAAACAAATAAACAAGGAATATGTAAGTGAACAAATCGTAAATGTTGATAGGTCCGGCCACCCGTCCGTTGAAGGCTCGTGCCCCTCGATGGGGACGTTCAATGAACTGATGATGATGAAGATGAGCAGACTCCTAGACCACCAAAGGAAAATATATCGAACGGCAAAACCATCATAGCCCCTTAATTGATATTGGGTTCAATGCCTCAGTATAACGCCATATGTTTTCACTACTTAATAGATAAAACACATCAAAGTGGCCGAGTGAAGCACTGGAAAACTTATTACTTATTCAAGACGCATGAGCATCATAATCGAGGGGTCGCATTTCGCCTGAATTGTTCCGAACCTTTATGTTAAGCGTTTGCGTACACGTGACCGATCAATTAAACTCGTTTCCGAAACTGATTTTGATGGAATCCGTGTGATTAATTTCGCACAAACAATTATTGGCAGTCCGGGTTGTTGTTTTGCGTAAATCGAGTCGGGTTTGTTGATATTTTTCAATTTAAAAATGTTGTTAAAACGGTTGTCGTAGAAGAATGTAGTTTTAATATAATATGATTCTTTTCTTGTCAAAAGAAGTGCCTGAATTTGAGGTAAGCGAGCTATATGACGTAATATTAAGTGTATTTATTTTACATGTCGATCAGATATTGAATAATTACATAGATTATAAATACTTAGACGATAGATAATATTGCTTGAGAAATCCGTTTGTACAACGCAAGCTTGGGGTTCGATCTGTCTCTATAAAATGTTTAATAATATTATGTATGCATTTTGAAAATGTTGCCTTATATAGCCTTGTCAGTACTTATTTTTAATTCGTATAGTACAAACTTCTTTCATAATTTATGGCAAGATGACGCCATGTAAAAGCCTGAGGAAAATTTTAATATTATTATATTTGTATTCTAACGGCTTCCTAATACTAATATTATTTTCTATTCAAAGATATTAAGAATAGATAGTTTTCATTTTGGTCCCATTTATTTTTTGCATTATTTTTCTTCTGAATGTATAAAAAAAATAAGATGACCATCCTAAGTAGGACTTTGCAACTACGCAATGTTTAAAGAAAGATCTTATATTGTCAAAGCTCTTTGTAAATTGGACACGATGTTTCGGGTAAACATAAGTTTTTGGGCTCCCCCCTACCGGGTGGTTTACGACTACTGTATTTTCTTACAGCATTACTTGAGTTTTATTCATGTTTCATTCGTTTTAGTGAGAAAAAATATTTCTTTTTCTTTCTTAGCAACGGAATAGGCATTTTACTGCCACGGCGGATACGGCTTTGGTTTGTTATCTGAGCGAGTGTCATAGTCACGTAACATATAAACAAACAAATGTGTGTAAAGATACTCGAATAGATAACCTCCGCCTAAAGCTTTAAGGAAGAATAAAGGAGCGTTACTTCTAGAAAACGTACACAAAGCAGAATAAAAAAACTTCATAAGATTTAAACTTCATAAGGTTGATACTTTAAATCCTCCGCCCTATTCATTTAAACGTTCATGGAATTTCAAAATTTCGAAAACACATAGGTACGTGGCGGGATTTGTTTGGATCCGAACCTAACGGTGATAGAAAACATCGTGAGGAAACCAGCGCACGCCTGCGAAGAGATTCAAAGGTTGTGCGTGAAGTTAGGCTGCGTGGATGACTAAGGTCTATATACCCTTTATGGGAAGGCTCGTGCTCCTCGATGGGGACGTGTAATGAGGTGATAGTGATGATGATTCAATTAAATCAAAGTTTACTGCTCCAGCTATTTCAACTCGGACCCGGATCTTATAACAGGTCGTTGAGGATTTTAATCAGATCTTCGTCAAACGTAACACATAAGTGAAATGTATTTATTATTAAAGGTTTCCATTTTCTAACTTCCAAGCCTACTTAAAAACTCCTTGGGGCAGTCTTACCTTAAGTTTCTAAGTTTGCCTGAGTACGCTGTTAGTGAGCGAAGTAGAAATGTCTAGACTGTTTCGCTGTGTATGATTTATTTGAAGGTTTACATTGGTCTTAGTAAATAAATTAATATCCACTGACATTTACACAGCGCCATTTAAACCCAAACTATGCATTAGCCTGTAATTTAAATACGAAATAAAGGATAAACATATTTCAATACTTTCTTTTGAAATTTTAAATATTATACATAGAAATACTCAGACCAATATATACAGATGTTCATGCAAACATTTTTTGTACTGCCCGGGGATCGAACCCAGAACCCAGGGTGTAATAGCCGCGTCTCAACCGTTACATCAGATGGGTCTGGATTCGTGTGTAAAACTTGGCGAATTTGGTACTTGAAGTAACAATTTCTACTCAAAGACAAATTATTAGTGATGTCTGTTTGTATTAGTCTGGGTGTTTTTATGTATACTATTTATGTATTTACCTGATTTTTACTAGGAAGTTGACCCGGTACTGAGCCGCCTAGGTAGGTAATTAACCAAACCAAAGCAGAAATAAAAATGTTTTGCACCTCGTGTGTTCGGAATGAGCGCACTGTAGATAGTAAAATTACCGAACATAAGAGAGCTAACATCACTTGTCTCGGGTGACGGGCACAGTGCGGCATTGATGGAGATAATATCAGTTGTTGGTCTCATTCAATGCCGCTCTGTGATGTTCAGGCGTGTCACTTACCACCAGGTGAGCGTCCAGACCGTCCTGTACACATTATAACACAAAAAAAAACTTAAATTATACACCTTAGACCTTAAAATAACTTCTCCTCGTCACTTTTAAGGTAATAACGTCAAAATTCTAGTGCATTATCGAACATGCCCCTAAAGTATGGTATAAGCCAGCCCGTGTCGGTTATGGACTTAGCGATATTATTATCTTGAACAGGTAGGCTCAGGGATTACGGACTGAGGCGAGATTTATTTGAAGTCAGCAGGGGACGTGGCAGTGATATAGGATTTGGTATATGGAACATCTTAGAGCTGGTGATGTACTTTCATAGGTTATTTTAATTTAAAAATACTGTCATTTTTGATCAACTTAAAGAAGGAGTTTGTAGTGTATTTTTATGTTTGTTCGCGGATATCTTCGTCGTTTATGACCCGATTTTGATGGAGGAAGTCAGGATCTGATAATGGAGACCAGAAAAATTAAGGGAAACTTGTTTTTTCATAAAGTACAGTTAGTAATATTTAAATAATGGGTTGCAATAACAAATACGTTGTAATTTTTTTGGCCCATTTGAAGTTATGGTTCCATAATTAGCTACTATGTTTACAGACATTTTTACATGAAAATATTGTGTCTTTGTTTTGGTATGAGTATTTTCTATGTACATTATGTATTTATTTACAGATATTGTTAATCCGTTTCTTAGTGCCCATAATACAAATCTTTGCGGTAAATTCTGTTGTTTAGTATTTATTTATATATATATATATATATATATATATTATACATATATATATATATATATATTATATATTATATATGTAATGTTTACGTTGTAGTAAGGTAAAGTTAGTATAGGTATATATTTACAACGATATATTTTTACAAGGTTTATTCAAAACCTGTCATGAGTTATTTTATTAGATTAATTCATTTAAATTCATATCTATAACATATGTTTTAAGGGCAGGCAACGCATCCCTGCGACCTCAGCTGTTGCAAATGTCCATGGGCGGCGGTGACACTTTCCATCAGGTGAACCGCATTCTCGTTTGCCTCCCTATGTTATAAAAAAAGAGCACTTATCTCATTGCTATGCCCTCATACAATCTATGTACTATATAGGTACAAAAGAAAGAAATAAAATAAAAAGTATGAAAAATGCCTATAAATACATATTTATAAAGTATGAAAGTCCCCAGCTCTAAGTAACAGCTACGAAAGACTACTAAACCTGTCTCATTTATAAATATGATTTATTATGACTGAATATAAATTTTACTTGAATAAAAAGGATAAAATACGTATACCTAGGCCTAATAGCTATCCATTGCGAGACTGAGAATATTAGGGTCTAGATTTGTAGCTCAAAAGATCGCATAAGACCTTTTTACGAGGAGTACAATAAATTACACCCGTATGAACAAACGTGATTATATAAATCACAAGTTTACAGGAGAACCATTTTGAACATTTAAGCGCAGACAAATTCTTAAATATTAATTACTTTAATGTAGGAATATAATTAAAATGTTTTAGTAAATAATGTGCTTTCTGAAAATACGCTGAAAAACTGAGTTCGATAAGAAATAAGTAAAAACATCGATTTTAAAAAGTGAGACCCACATTATAATATTTTGGTGCAATTTAATAAAAAAGCGACGGGAACTTAACACTTACAATTTTAGTCCTTATAATAAAGATAACAATCTATAGATTCGTTTAAACCCTATTCGTGTAACTGACGTATTCCGGGATGCCGCCATAATGCCCTAAGTCAAGGTTCGAGTCAAACTCGGGAATACTCTTAGTTTTGTCGCACAAATATTAAAAGCTGGACTCTTCGGCCAATGCCATGAGTCAGTAAGAAATAATTTAGTTAGTATATTCAATAAGTTCTTCCTCTTAACCATACGAATTTATTTTGTCTTTATTAAATGCTAAAGTAAATCTATAAATTACTAAACTGTAAATGCAGACATCAAAGCAAAGTTCCACAGCTACTAATTCCATTAGTTCAGTTAGAAATCCTTTATCAATACACGTCAGAATCCAACCGTGTGTTTTGCCCATACTCTGAACCCTTATGTTCAGGGCTCCATAGTAAAGGGTTGAGAACTGAGCAGAGGACCGATGTATAAGTTTAACACAAGCACAAGGAAACGGTATTAAGGCGCGATTTGCTGTTAAGGGCTCAAAGGGTTAATTGAGATAAAAGTTAATTTAGCGTGTATTGAGTGCTGTTTTGCCGTAGGCCCTGATTTAAGGAACAGGTTAATAGGCGATTAGAAAATAAATTGGATAGGGAACTATGTGGGTCGATTTTCTTCATGTTTGAAGTAAGCAACTAAGGGATAGTTCACTTGACGATAAGTTGTCGAGTACTTGTATTTATAGAAAAATAAGTGTGAAATAGTTTTTTAATTATTTCATAATAAATAAATATCCACTGACATTCACACAGCGCCATTTAATCAAGAACTAAGCATTAAGCCTGCAATATGGGTGCTAAACAACAATAAAAAAAATCTGTGAACACAACAGAGTTTATACAATAAACTCTGTTACAACTCAACCCATTGCACATGAGTTGTCAAATTAGACAAGAAATTCAGAAATAGGACTTTACAAATACATTTCCACAATTACACAGCGCCATCAATTTTAAGCAAGAATCTCGCTTGTTCTTTGGGTACTGAACTACAAATCAACATACGTACATCCTATTTTATAAAACACATAGATATTATACCCAGAAAAACTCAAAATTTGGTGTTAGATGAACTCAAAACACCAATTAAATATTTGTTAGATATTCTCTGCACTGAACATATATAAATAATACAGTTTGATGTTTCGATGTTATTAGCGTAAGAAATCGTAGTTTACTGTGATCCATTCAGCAATTAGTGTAACCGCCGGAATTCTGCAGATTTTCGTAACATATGGGACATTGGCTGTCCAGGCAGGACATAGAAATTTATGCATGAAATACGGGACGTCCCTTGAAATACGGGACGGTTGGCAACGCTGCTGCCAAAATGCATTAGGCCAATGTGGGTAATTTGTAACGACCTCAATTAAAATATGAAAATGTTAAGGGTGTTCTATTCACAGTATTAATATTAAGGCAAAAGCATATATAAAAATATGTAGCAGGTTTCATTTATTTCATAGGTTTCCCACTTTACCAGGGGACAATCATCCAGGTGGTGGGTAATTAGGGGGCGTCTATAAATCAAATGAGCTTTTTAACTTTTTTTTTAAATAAAATTACATCTACAGACTCATGGTCCGTACTCTTTTTAGTTTAAGATTATTTTGTAATTTAATTTTTATAATATTATGTTAGTGCTCCGCGCACAAAGTGTTAGTTATTTTAATTCTGATTGTTATCCCATTTCCCCTTTAACAAAGAATTGGTTAAAGGGGAAATGGGATAACATCAGAATTAAAATAACTAAATATTTACATTAGGTAAAGTAGGGGGTGAATAATATAAAATAACATCATAAATACTCTCTCTCTCTGTTTTATTTATATAATGAATAAAAAAAAAAAAAAAAAATTTTCTGTACATATTAAGACGATCGCCCAAATTAATCGGCCATGTATTGGTGATCGAAGTATATTCTCTCATTTTCTACCATGTACCATGTCTTTTTGGATTTTCGAGATTATGTGCGGTTACATGTACGGTGATGGAAAACATCGTTAGGAAACCTGTGCACGCGTGCAAAGAAATTCATCGATTGTGCGTGAAGTCGGCCAATCCTCACTGATCCTGCGTGGACGACAAAGGCTTATACCCCCGCGTACGGTAGGCTCGTGTACCACAGTGGGACGTTTAATTAGCTGATTATAAGTCGTTAGCACCGAGCAGTCCGTATAAGGCAGTGGGATATTACATATACGTTTCATAAATATTATTATTACAAATGATGGCTTGAATAGAAATAATATATAGGTTTTTTTTTCGACAGTATCTGAAACTATACACTTCATGCGTACAAACGCATCGTTAGCCGTAAAACTTACAATCTCTCTTACGTTCGTAAGCTCCCTTTGTTTGCGACAGGATAAATTATGACCAATCCGATAGTAAGCTAAAAACCTATTTTAAAGATTTGTTTGCGAACATAAAAGTAGACTAGGGAATGGTTTTGAATAAATACATTCTTTTTTAAAATTACGTATATATGAATATTATATATTCATACTTGGAAACAAAAACTTTATAGTACTAAGGCTTTTTAATCTACTTTAAAATCCGGTAACACCCCATTGATGAACTTAGGACCTTCTGACAAATTGTATTTTGGTCTTCCGGCATGGCTGTTACATAACTGTACCATCTCTGACTACATCCAGAATATAGTTGTGAATGTATCATTAGCCTGTAACGGCCCACTATAGGGTACAGGCCTTCTTGAATAGCATAGCTATGGGGAGATTATATCCCATAACATGAATGTATTGTCATGCAATAAACCAACATAGCGTCGGTGGTTCAATGATGTGGAGCTGTTGCCCTCCTACCGGGAGGGCTGAGGTTCAAATCCCGCTACGTAGCAATGTTATCGAATTTTCGAAAAATATATCTACGTTATCCGACGCTCTTACGGTGAGAGAAAACATCGTGGAGAAACCTATGCAGGCTTGAGAAAAGATTTAAAGGTTGTGCGTGAAGTCGTTTAAGCCGCACTGGGCCCATATGGACGACTAAGGCCTAATCACCCTATACGGGTACGCTCGTGCCCCTCGGTGGGGACGTTTAATGAGCTCATGATGATGAAACCAAAATAAAATGCAAACCTGGCAATCTGACTGAAATTCATAGTCAGATTGCTGGGTTTGATTCTATTAGGTCCGTACCATGCAAGCCTTAATAGGATTCATGATATTAACTACTACGAGACTTGCGCGATCATCAATCGATCGGAATAGTCACCATCGTGCTTTCATGAAAAAAAAAAACAAAAGAAAAAATATATATTGGCCTTATACACATAAATACATTTGCAGACAATAATATTCTTATCCCACGGATTGAAATATAATCAAAATTAACAATATATAAAGATGATTATATAATAACACAGATCAGACGTCGGCTACTATACAAGGGTTCGAGGTTCTATCCCCAGACAGTACAAACATTTGTATGCATGAACATGTTTTCTGTGTATAACATGTATGTATTTCCAAAAAAGTATATAAGTATGTTTATCAGTTGTTTAGCACTCGCAAGTTTAACATACAACATACATAAATTAATTTCCAATGAGAACTACATATCTATCAATAACAAATACAAAATACACAGTAATCATGTATGACAATGTAGTATTAGTTATTGAAATACTTTTTGCCACCGCCAATATCATGCATAGTAAATATTTTCCTCATATAAGAATATTTTTAGCATTCATATCTCATCCGCAAAAAAATATCCTGTTTTGTATATCCTTCCAACGGAAATTCATCGGTGCGAAAGTGATACAGGGCAGTACATCATCCGTTCTTGTCATTTTCGGTCATGTTTCTGAGCAAAAGGGGCTTATAGGCGATTCTGGGGTTTTCATCACGCACACAATGTTAATGTTCAATTATGAACCTTATTGCTAAATTAACAAGGACACGCTTGGCAGTTATTAAATTAATTAATTTGGTTTACAATGAGTCTCTGCCTGACTCAGAAAAATTGATATCATACAGCAATCTCTTTTATCTTTTCGATTTTGTTGTTGTATATTTTAGATAATAACAGTATGGATGTGAAGAGTACCAAATATAAATTTCAGTAATGGGATGCAGACTTACAAGTAAGGTACGTACGTTACAAGTATCTACTTTTTTATTATTGTAATATAAGTTATGTATAAGCATCGGTGGCTCAATGGTGGACTGTCGCCCTCCTACCGGGAGGCTGAGGTTCAAATCCCGCCACGTACCAATGTGTTTTCGAATTCAAAATTATACGTACGTTATCCGACGCTTACGGTGAAGGAAAACATCGTGAGGAAACCTTCATGCACGCGTGCAAAGAAATTCATCGATTGTGCGTGAAATCAGCCAATCTTCACTGAGCCCGCGTGGACGAGGGCCTATACGGCTCGTGCCCCTAGATGGGAACGTTTAATGAGCTGATGATGATGATAAGTTATGTGCTTATCTTTTCAGTTCCAGTCTGTATGTATATTGAGTAGTATTTGCTTATTATAAAACTGTTTCTGTATCAGCTGCATACATATTGTAAGTTTGATAGGATTTAATAACTGCTTGTATCTATTAGCAATAGAAAAACTTAATATACAAAGTTGATATTTAAATAGATAAAAATAATAATTTATTTGAAGAAATTCGTTAAAGCAAGTCCGTTCAAATATATTTGAAACGTGTTCTAGCTACTTTGGCTTGACATTTTACGCAGACCGATGTCTTCATTTGATCTGAAAACAATATGTTAAGGGAGCGCCCTCTAGCGAGCAGCGAACATTTACATAAAGACCTTTCTGTCGGGCGGATTGTCAGGACCTGACCTACGTCACTGGCTTTATTCGGGGTTTATCTTGTTTGTTGGAATTTGCTTTAGTGGTGTGTATTTTAGAAAGAATTACTTCATTTTAAAACCCTTTTTTGCTCCTTATCTTACGTTGAATGTTTGTTGGGATCCCAAGATATTTGTGTAAATTGCCTCATGTTCAACTTACGATAAGGAGTGTTGTAGTAGTATGGGAAACTCGATAAATTTTCTGATTATATCGAAAAGATGTAATATGGTAAAATTCTGATAATAATAAGGCACATAGTGAAAGTTATTACCCTATTCTAATCCATACTCTACAGACGGTTTTTCTTTCGTAATTATGTGTCTATCTACTACATACTTATCTGAATAGATATTAGTGGTCAGTCAAAGAAGATTTTTGGTCATTTTGAAGACGCTGTCTGAATTTTAATTTACGCTAGCCTTATAGGCAGACAAGAGCAACGGGTTTATTCGTATCGCGAGGTATGAAATCGTCTTTTTTGACAATAAGGCGATTCAACCACGAAACTTAATATTGATTCTAGGCATCTTCCACAGCATCAGCTATCGTTATATGAAAAGGGAGTATAATTATCTGAACTTTCTGAGTTTTTCAAATAGGACAGTAAAGCTGTTATTACAAGATAAAAGTACTTCACATAATTTTGGGAGAAAAATGATGAAAAATGCACTTTTGCCACAAACATTTAGTTTAATCTACTAGACTACATCGAGAAGGATTATACGAAAGTAAATATACGTGGTACGAGATATTTTATGCTTTTATAATTGTTAGTGAGGAAGTATTAAAAACCTATTATTGCATTGCCTACTGCATGCTCTTTGCTTCTAGTTTCTTGGAATGTTTATTTAGCATTGCACTTTTATTTCTCTAATCATAAGGTTGTGAATAGAATGCAGCTACCCGCGGCTGTCCGCAAATATGATGTATTATCCATTTTATGAAGAATGCAATAACGGCGTTCATCGCATGGCAGCTATGCAGAAAGACGTCCAGCTATTCGAAATGTTTTGGTTAAATTTATACGCGACATTAACAAAATACGTTATTTGGGAAATTGGTAACTAAGCAATTGGTAGGGATATTGGTTATTGAACTAAAGGTTCCCGAGATCCCGTGCGGACCGTGAGGTTCCTGTTCGGTCCGGATATCGAACCCAGAACCCTCATAAGTAGCCGACTTCGCAACCATTACACCAGTTCGTTAAAATAAGTTGCGAACAAAACGAACACTATACTTGGTGTTGACCATAGCAGTATTTATGGTTCAAAGACTCACCTGTTTCACCTGCAACAGCAAGCAGGGTAATTGACTTTATATTAAAACGACAAATATCTAAATAATTACTGGTTTTCAAATAAAAGCGGTGTCTATCGGCCAATCCAAAAAGTGTTCTTGTGCAGTTGACACCGCGAGGTACTCAAGGGCCGGGGTCAACTGATGGAACACCGACAGACAGACGACAAATGTTCTGTCTCTTATACCCAGTATTTTACCAGCTAAAATTCCCTGTTCCAGAATCACAGAAGTGCAAAATACTCCTATTTTACGTGACGAAATCTGGCACTGCGGTGGTCCTATCTAGATAATAATAAAATTCATATATTTCCTTTCACATAATATCTTACATTCTATGTTAACAATATTTGACAAAATAATATAAGTCAACAATATAAAGTGAGAGACTGGCATCTGTACTAGGTGGCAACCTGACTCACGGATTGCCAGGCCCTCAGTACGGAGTATTGTAAATGATTTGATGAGAGCGTCGGTGGCTCAGTGGTGTGGACTGTCGCCTTCCTACCGGGAGGGCTGAGGTTCAAATCCCGACACGTACCAATGTATTTTCCGAATTTTCGAAAAAAATATAAGTACGTTATCCGACGCTCTTACGGTGAAGGAAAACATCGTGAGGAAACCTTCATGCACGCCTGCGAAGAGATTCGAAGGTTGTGTGTGAAGTTGTCCAATCCGCACTGGGCCCGCGTGGACGACTAAGGCCTAATCACCCTATACGGGTAGGCTCGTGCCCCTCGGTGGGGACGTTTAATGAGCTGGTGATGATGATGAGTAAAAGCATAATCTATACATTTTACCTGACATATCTGGGAGGTCCGTATCCCTGATCTAAAACTAGCTGTCATGAATAATTAAGTGCCACTAATGACCTCGATGTCATACGCGATACGAATTCGCACATCAATAATCAAGTTTGGAACGGTCGGTAGTTAACCAATTACTGAAATCACCGAAACTGAACATCTGCTAGTGAATCGATGTATATTAATATTACATGAAGGGCAATGGATATAAGGTCGTCGGGTACCTTAATCTCACCTGTCTCTTGCCTATAGGTACATCTGTGTTCTAAGTTGTAGGGCAAACTACAGTAGAATCCGTTTATTATGACTCCGCCTATATTAACCAACTGGTTATTATGACGTAATTGCACTACGTAGTTTGGTTTTCATATAAAATTATTTGTAAAGAAGTCGGATATAATGACTTCTCTTACATTGACATGTCGCTTATTATGACCGATTTTTAATAGATTATGACCGGATATAATAACCGACACCTTCGGTAATGTTCGTTGATTCCCGACGACGTTCGGCACGTAGCTCGTTTTTGTTTTGAATCTCAGTGAGTAATTGACGGTTGAAGTTTAGTGCAAGGTTAGAACATTAGTGCTAAGGAACAGCTCGAAAGTGATGGGGAAGAGGAAGTCGAGGAAGCACCATTACCTACTGCAGAAGAGATATTAAAAGCTGCTGAAATATTATCACGATTTGTTCACAGCAATATTGAATTGAATATAATAATGAATTAAATGATAATTTGACCACAGCTAAATCATAGACCATAGCTATGTCTTCTTTACATAACAGTATAAGAGACTGCTTTTACAATAAATACTTAAGTACATACATACATATTTACATAAAAAGGTTTTTCATTTCACATAACGCTTTGTATGACGTCCGCTTATTATGACGTGTTTGTCGATTCCTTTCGATGTCATTATAAACGAACTCTACTGTACTTTCAAACAATACAAGAAAATCATTAAATACTGACTCTTGAAATTATCTCTTCAGACAAAATGCATTACTTTTCTAGACGAAACTGGATACTGTGATCAAAAAGTTTCACATAACAAGGTGAACTGTGGTATAGTTTTTACATTAATCAACAGGCTCAACAGGCCAAACCACTGAAGCGCTTTTTTTCAAGGCATCAAAATTCATATTTTTAGTTTAGTATTTTTAATTGTTTTTTATTATATTTTTGTATATTTTTTGACGTTCATAAGTGCTTTTTGTAAGCCTAATTTGAATAAAGATTTTTTTTATTTAATATTATTTAATTTTTTACACTCATTGTTGTAAAGCGACAACCAACATTTAATTTCTGGAAAGATTTGTACTTGATGCAAATATCAGCGTATTTTCATTTTGGTGTTCCATGTGGGAGCACGATTTTCTACATAAGATCTTTTGAGTGTAAGAGTCATCATAACCCACCATTTAGAAGTAGAAAAAATAGAAAAAAATCGCACAAACTTCACCACGCGACCTCCTAGTGGTATTTCAACGACTCTTGGATAGCAAACTGATGCAAACTTAGCGTAGACTACTAGAACACGGAGGCATGTAGCGGCAAGCATTATCATGAAAAACTCTAAATGGAAACAAGTTCCAAATATATAAGTTCCAAAGATACAAAAATTCCATAACATTTTCAATTCAAACTCCCTACTGTATGTAACAAAAAAAAATACTCTGTTCTAATTTAACAAATAAAATGCAGTGAGTTATCTTGTGTTTGTTTGACACAAAGTTAAAAAGCAATAGAAATCCAGTCACCGAGTGAAACCACCGAGAACTCTAATTTATCTCACCGACAAAATATTAAACTGCAGTATTGTAGGCACATCGTCAGCCGCGCTCGGTCTGGCACCGCGCCAACAAGAATTAGAACAATCGTATATCAAGAAGAATTCTAAAGGCACCTAGGTGGAAGCAAGAATGATTTAGCAGTTCGCCACGAACGGTATTACAAGTTGGGAAGTTGCGAGTTATTTGCGTACACATCATCGAAGGTGGTGAAGTTTGAATTTGTCTTGTAAACGCAAACGGTGCACCTAAGTTTAACACGGAGATATTCTTTAGCATTTATAATTGTTCTTTGAATTGTAAGGTACACTGTTATCTTCGAATAAGTCAGCATTTTGTATTATTTACCTTGCGTTTTCATCTATTTTACGTTTGTGCTACTGCGTGACTAAAGGCGTATTCTATGTCAAGTAAAGCATTTTACTATGTATTATGGGTGGTCTGGAGAAAACAATGCCTTAAAAAAGGTTAAGTTCTCTCTTTAATGTTTTGCACTCAAAACTAATACTAAAAAATGTTTACCATAATGTCTATTGCTATACATCATTGCACAATTATAAAAAGACGGAATACGAATTATAAATATACTTAATTTCGAATAACGTAGGTACTCAAAATATACATATCGCTTTCCTCATGCACCAACTAAAAATTCTCAATCTGCTTACAAAGATAAAAGTGAAATGTTTGTACCTATGTTCATGGAATTTTGGTGTATCGCAATTGTTCTACTACTACGTCATGAACCGTCAAATATAACGTACTTTTCACTGGAATTTAATCGCCAAGGGCAGATTTTCTATTATGCATTTACCTTACGCCTTGAAAAAAACCCTAATGTATGTGCTCTTTCCTCATAAGTAATAAATAATCAAAATTAAGAACAAAGCCTTTAATATTGAGATTTTTATGATATATTGTTTTATATCTTAAAAATTATTAGGATTAATTTAAATTATTAGGATTGAGACCTGCTTATAACATTTACATAAAACGTTTTTTGGGAGAGACATTCATAAAATAAAACATTAAACTTAATTGACAATATGATTCCAAGATGCAAAATAAATCCATCCCAAAATTAGCATCTCTAAAATATCAGAGTTCTTTTTACTAAATATGCTAAAGCTGTTTCTAATCAACAAGGCAATAAGATTAGTTAACATCAAACAATTCAAGACTGTATCCAGTTTAATTGTCATCGAGATAATCTTCTTAGAGACAGTATCAATAACAACAGATGGTGCTCGACTTTTTAGGCTTAGTCCGGTCCGGCGGATCGGGCATAGTCTTAACCTTTCTGGATAACGGGAATGTGCACCTCCCCTAAGATGTTTACCGGCGCGGAAAATCCCCTTAACGGATCTCCGGGACAGATATTAAGCGTGCATTCTGCAATGAGTTGAGATTAAAATTTTCGATGGCTTTTATATTTTCGCTGATAGCGGCTTCATTTACGATTACGTCTTCTTTTCATTTTTTGTTTGGTATGAAGACGTTTTGAGAGGCATTTAGTTATATGCTTTGATTAATTGAGATAATAATTTCGATATTTTTTATGTATTACTTCGTTAAGTATGGTTGATGCGAATCACTTTAACATTCCACGGAAATATACTAGCTTTGTGCATTACATTAGTTCTTGACAAATTCCCTTTTGATTAAACATACATAGTAGAGTCATTTTAAATGCTTAAATAAATTGCAATAAAAATTACTTAATGTATTTTTTACCAATAAATTATATGTTTTAGATCTCGTTTAAAATTATTGGCACTGACCTTAACGCATAACATAGATATGGGGACTTTAAGCAACATATTACTTTGCAATCACAAAATGATAACATATTATGCCGAAAACAAGTAACTCATTTTAATTACAAAATACTTCCTAAAACAACGCACACTAGATATATCCTAACTCTAATGTGCGTTGTTTTCTATAATATTGAACAAACATTTTGGTATGTGATGGTCAAACCTAATAATCTTTTTATCCCTGTTACCATGCCCTTAATAATAAATGTCCCTTCGCCCTAACGTAAAAAACTACAGCGTTTCCAATTAACGCACGAAAACCAGCATTTCTTAGCAGCAGCAAAAACAGACTTCTTTTCCCAGCTGTCACTATCTTCATATCAACTCGAGACGACATGTCACCCGCCATCTTAGGAGGCCAAGATGGCGACTCCACAAAGGGGTCTCAGGCGAGTCTGGTTCTTTTCACCCTTCCTAATGCTTAATGAAACGTGTGAGTGTTTTTACCAAAACATTGGGCTCTCGTAAAGGATACGAGGCTTGTTATTTCATATCCAAGTTGGCTTTGCAACGGCACTTTAATGGTTAATATTGTGATAAATTTGCCATTATATTATCAAATTGTGATATAAATGTAGGATAAAATTTTCTGATGAGTAAGGTCGATTCAACATAATTATTTTACTGTCAAATCAGTATCGCATAATATTAACAAACATTGTTATAATAAAAAAAATACACATATTATATTGATATTATGTTTTTTTTAATTTTATGATATAATATTATATCCCACCAAAAACATTCTGTATAAAATCTAGCCAAGTCTCGATGGAGCTGCTTGATTATCTCTAAAAAGTAATGAAATCAAGACAAAGACGTGCCAAGTCTAAGGTTCCTTACTGCAATTAATTAATTATTATGGTTGATGTTGTGTGACTTGGCCGTTGAAGAGTACACAAGGATACAAAACTAGGTGCTTCATGACACCATTGCACCAATCTGTCGCCAGAACCGCTACCCATTGACGGTACAAATTTGCCACTTGGAAAACGGTGATTCAATAGCCCATCGATTGTAGGCTTGATAAAGCCACTAACGTATAAAGAATGTTCAACGGCCAAGTCACACAACATTAACCATAATAATTAATTAATTGCAGTAAGGAACCTTAGACTTGGCACGTCTTTGTCTTGATTTCATTACTTTTTAGAGATAATCAAGCAGCTCCATCGAGACTTGGCTAGATTTTTACAGAATGTTTTTGGTGGGATTTTACTTCTTTTTGTAGAAACTTGAAAGGAATATTAGACGACCCATTGGGTGTAATGGTTGAAACGTCGGCTACTACACCAAGGGTTCCGGGTTCGATCCCCGGGCAGTACCTACAAATATTTGTGTGCACCAACATGTCTGTTTGTATTGGTCTAGCGCGCTCGACTTGGCGGGGGCACTACCGTGCCCCCCGATTTTTGACATCGGATGAAGCGGCCCACCATGTTAAATATATATTGTTTAAAGGCGGTATGTCAATCTCTTATAGTTTGGCTGGGCTCTTTTGTTATCTAAGCAGGGTCACCAGGTACTCCAGATCTTCGATTATCCAAGTTATTATAGTTTTCCCTTTATGTAACCATTAAACCCTGACTCTGTACCAAATTTCAGCTCTGTGAGTTAATGGGAAGTACTAGTTCTATTTTGATGATTTTGTTATCTAAGCAGGGTCACCAGGTACTCCAGATCTTCGATTTTCGAAGTTTTCATAGTTTTCCCTTTATGTAGCCATTAAACCCTAACTCTGTACCGAATTTCAGCTTTCTGAGTTAATGGGAAGTACTAGTTCTATTTTGATGATCATGAGTGAGTGAGTGAGTGAGTGAGTGAGTGTCTGTCGAAAATGCGAAACTTTGCTTTCGCTTAACGTCGGAACTAAATGACCTACAGACTTGAAATTTTGGAATTCGTTCATCTAGTAAGATATAATAACTTACTTTAAATCCAAAATTTAATTTAATTAATGTGAAGTTTTAAAATGTTTTCTCTCCCATTACAAAGATTATTTCTGTTTCTTTTAAAATTAGTTAATGTTAAATGCATTTTCGTATTTATTTCCATTTGATTAAATAAGTACTAACGGATTACAAAATTATAATGTGCCTTATTTAAAGCAAGTACCATTTAATAAAGAATAAAAGTAACAGCAGTGTAAATTTTGACATTCATGAATTTCGTGGTCGACAAATTTAACAAATACTTTGTTTCAATTCTTCCAGACTTATTATTTGTTTATATTTACAAGAAAATTGTTTTCTATAAGTGAACTTAATTTTGCTACTCGTATTTTGTAATAATGTTAATAATATTAAAAATGCTAATATAATAGTGAAAATAGTAGGAAAAAATATACATTTTATTTTTTGCTATTTAAATTATAGAGTACTTTTCTAATAACTGATAAGATAAAATATTGATAAGATAAATCTTTATAATTTATAAGATTTTTTTTTTATCATCTATAGGTAGACATTTGACCGCCTGATGGTAAGTGATGAGCAAAAAAAAAAAGAAAAATAAAACAAAAGTTAAATTACTGATAATATAAAAGTATTTAAAATTATATGAGAGACAATTCTTTCATAAAGTCCAATAGTCTGCGATAATAAGTAATAAAAACAAATAGACCACATGTACATTTAGTTCTACAAATCCCGCATCCGGCACTGGCTCAGAGGGACCCTAACTACTTCCTCAAACTTCATTCCAAGTAGATAAGGATTTTAGGGTTCTGCATATGCGGTTTTGAAACTTTACTTATTAATTTACAACTTCAGATTTATATTATATTTGTTTATTTTTACTTGAATATGTAAAATATGTATCAATTCAAGTATTGATACATATTTTCGGGCAGAACATTCGATGTTTGGACTAAAAGTTCGGGCTGAACATTTGTTGGACCGCCGCGTTCCAGTGCTCTCGTGCTGCCAACGCGTCCCAGTACCTGCGGTCACCTACCACCTTCGGCCGCCTTCTCCAGGGAAGTTCGGGACCACGAAAGCAAACCTTAGCCGGGCCTTAAACACCCACGCCCTGTACCCTTTTTTAATAATAAATAAATACTTTTGTGATCGCGAATTTCTCATTGTCTTTATTTTAACTTAAATTATTATTTAACGCGACACTGGCACTAGCAATAACTTCCTCGGATGCCACTTAAGAACCTTAACGCCCCATCGTTATACAAACAATGTGCTCTGCCTAATAAACAAAATGATTTTTATTGATTACGTAACGTATCACATGCTATTAAAGCACTGACTAATCATTACCTCTCTTCAACCTATCATAGTCCTCTGCTGGACATATATCTTCCCCATTTTGCTCCAGATCCACCGATTGTATTAATTAATTCAGTACAAAAATATAATTATTTTGCTGATTATTTATGCTTATTTTTCATTTTCAAATATCATAGACCCTATATATCAAGGCCGTTACGTAGATACCTATATAAAATAAATAAAAAAATAAATATCGACTGACATTCACACAGCGCCATCTACCCGCAAGTTAAGCATGAAGCCTGTATTATGGGTACTAAACAACGGATAAACATACATATAAACATTTTTTTGTAAAAACATACATAATATTATATATAGAAAACACCCAGACAGACATGTTCATGCACAGAAATGTTTGTACTGCCCGGGGATCGAACCCTTGGTGTTGCAGTCGACGTCTCAACCGCAACACCAAATGGGTCGTCAAAGCAAATACGAGTATATATTTTTAAAGAAAAAGTCAATAGAAAAGCTTTGGAAGACAAAGCCCAAAACAAATTTTCTCTTATACAAGACGGAACCAACTATTCTACTAACATATTTACAGCCGATTTTTTCCCCCTTTCAAGAAAGTTTCGTGGTCATCCTCAGGTAGACAGTAATAAACCTTTAGTTATATTTCTTTTACGCCTCGGTGCCCCCCACAAAAACATAGGCAGGAAAAAAACTTTTGACAACATGCGCTATAAGGGAAAACGGGAAAAGTTTATGACTTGTTTACTTGGAACTCGTAGTTACCCGTCTCAAGTTAGCGACTACCGTACACTGAATTGACACCTCTAACTTTAATAATATAACCGAAACAAATCTAAATGTAAATAAAATCTTGTCACTGTTTTGGGAAAGAAACTTCGTTCATTGATTTATTGTCACGACACAAAATCAGCGCTGAAAAAAAACGTATTTAGAAGATTGATTATTAGCTAGTAAAATTACCGGGTGTAAGAGACCTAACATCTATTGTGTCAGGTGACGGGCACAGTGCGGCGTTGATGGAGAATAATAACTGTCCATCAGTTGTTATGGTCAGGTGTATCACTTACCGGATAAGTATCCTGACAGTCCTGTATACTTTGTAACATAAACAAATATCGACGTCTTATTATAAGTGTCCATTTATTTCTAAATATAAATATTCATCATCATTATGAAACTATGAACTACTTTCTGGATGGATTTCAACAAATTACTTCCAAGATGTTGACATCTTTAATTCCATGGAAGGACAGTATAAAAGGGCTGAAGACATTATATGTTGAGATGTATAGATGTTAAGTTTCTTAGTTACTTGTTTCTTGTATGTGTTTTTAAATCTTATTTTTTTTTGTAAGTATGTGATCGTGGCTATTTTTTATGCTGATAATGATGATGATACAAAGATCACCATTTCTGTTCCTAAAGTGTTACCTAGGCCGTTCAATTCAATGGAGCCTTCAGCGAAACTAGTGACATACTGTACGCGTCTTAATAGGGTGTCAATTCCATTAATTTATTAGAAATCACGAGACCATTACGATATTTTACAATCCAACTGTTTTGGTAGTTCAGTACAATTTAATGTAACTAGTTTCAAATCGTCATATAGTAGAAAGAATTGCCTAATGGTGTTACAATTAAAGTAGAATGAATAAGTGCAAATTTAACTCATCATCATCAGCTCATTACGCTCATTACGAGCCTACGGATGACTAAGGTCTATACACCCGTATAGGGTGTATAGTCCTTAGTCGTGCAAGCGGGACTAGTGCACACTGACCGACTTTACGCACAACCTTTGAATTTTTTCGCAGGCGTGCGCAGGTTTCCTCACGATGTTTTCCTTTGCCGTAAGAGCGTCGGATTAACGTACATATAATTTCTAAAATTTGAAATGACATTGCTACGTGTCAGTATTTGAACTTACACCTTTTAGAACCGAAGGCAACTACATCTTTGAGCTACCGAATCTCTAAAATTTAACTATTAAGACATAATCACGATTTTATTAGCATATTTTAAAATTGTCGGAATTGGCGACATGCATATAATGTAAACCTCGACCGGCCTGCAAAGTGCTATTAAGCTATCGGATATATCCTTGGAGAGTTACCAAGTGTGTTAGTGTACAGTGATTCAGGGCCGGTGGTGTGATGTACGCTTAGATAAACAAGAATGTGGTGGGCTGTACGATCAACAATAAACTAACTTAATGAACAATCACAAAGAAATATCAATCAAAACATGTGCGAGCCGCTTGACATACAATGTCTTATAATTCATTAAAATTTTGACCTTAACGCGTCATTCAAAGTGCACAAAATGGAAAGTACGAGCATATTACTATGTCACTATGACATGTAGCGAGCGACTTGATTATGAATGAAAATTCTGCACAACTGACGTGATGATAGAGAGGGTAGAGTTTGGGCATCTAAGGCTGTACGTAAGTTTTTGAAATCAAAATTACAATGGTAAATAAATAAATATGAATTAAAATGTAAATGGCTCATGTTTTGGGCGTACAAAACATGGACGTACCAGTTTGTTATCTAGATAGCTAAGTTCATGGACGATGTACCTAAAATATTTAATGTACTGATAAAACTTTTGTGTAAGACGTCTTTGTAAGTAGCTACTACTTCTGTACTTATATAGCATTACAGTAATACTGCTAAACAAGGCCTTTAATAACTCGTAGAACATTGAATTCGGTCAAAAATTTCGATCGAAAATATTTCTCCCTCATTTGTTTCTTTTTAAACTTATATCAGGTTATGTTTTTTTATTATTTATTTACATAATACATATATTGTATGTAACTGGTGTATTCAGGAAATATTGAGGGGTAAATGCTTAATTATCGTCTGCTTACTTTGTTTTTTTCGTGAAATTATATTTTCAGAACCTTTTTTGATACTTAAACCTTACGTAAACATTTAATATCACTTTATTACCTTACTTCAGGTAAATGTAAAGTAGTACTGATAAAATGGCTGAAGAGTTTGAATTATAATGAAACAGAAGAAATACTGAAGTAGGACCCTGAACAGCAAACTCACTACTTAAATGACATACACACATCACACACACACACACACCTATAAACACACACACATTTACACTTTTTACACATAAGTACTTACACACACCGCACACACGTCACACTTTTGACACGTAAGCCACACACACACTCACATATACACCTTTTTACACATAGTTACACACACCCATAAAGAGACACAAGTTTTACACATTCACTTTTTTCACATACGTGCACATGCGCGTCACGTTAATGCACACCAAACACAGAATAGACACACACACAAATTTTACACATACGCGCATAAGTAACTCGTTGCGCACCTGTTTGATACAAAAATTACCTTAAGTGATTTCTATGTTTTATATTATGTTTGTAATGAATACTTATTAAGTATTCTGATACTAAAGTACTCATTTTTGTTTAATATTGTATAACTGTAGTTAAAAAGAGCGGAGTCATCTGGCACAGGCATGTACTTGCTTAAAAGGTGACTTCGACCTTAATTAATATAATGTAAACTTTCTTTGAATGAAAATATATATTTTTTTATTTTACTACACATAAACCATAGAAACGAACATTGTCAAGTTACCAATCTACACAAAAGATTGAATGCGAAGTTATACACTAAAAATAAAATATAAAGAACAAAATTATGTGTTCACATAGGACAACAGCTTTTTTATGTTCACATCATACAACTTTCACAAATATTCCATCTTGTTTATGACTGCAGTTAGAATGAATACGATGTCACATTTTACTACAAAATGTCAACTACGTGATACATTTAAGTCGCTCTCATTTACATAGTGTTACGTTACATATATTTTAGACAATTTTGCGTCTGTTTAATTTTAGCTAATAATATAAATATATTATATCTACAGACATTCAAAACAGCGCCATTATTTTCAAACTAATCAGAGCTTGCTAGTAGGGGTACCAAACAACGGATGAATATAAATTAATTAAATACTTCATATATATATATACACGAAAACCCAGACCAAACAACCACATAAATGCCATATTAGAGGCGTATGCTTAGTTTAAGTCTAGATGACATTGTTTGAATGTTAGTGGATTTATTTATTTTATTCGCTACTAGTATTTCATTAACCAGTACATACTAAAGGGACAGGGCTACCAATACAACAGGATAAAAGGAAGACAGTATTAACGAGGCCCGAACACAATTATGCGCAAATCATCCCAGGAGCTGTGATGTTCCTGGCTTTTAATTATAGCCGGACAAAATTGATCGGCAGCATTTGTCAGACCTCAAAGGGTCTCAGCTTGTGGTCTTGCAATATATTGAAGTCACTGGCTGGCAAAAACACACAAGATCTCAAACTGTTTCGATTTGAAAATGGATTTTGTGATGTTGGGACCGACGAATAAAAAAATGGAACATGTTTTTTTACATATATACCTCGAAGGCTCGATACGTAGAGACGTAGCGAGCCTTCGAGGTAGGTAGCTCGTCTAGGTAGGTACCAACGCAGTACCAGATATCGTCCTGTGAAATAAGAGTGCTATGCACTTTTGTATTTCGGGATGAGGGCACTGTAGCTAGGGAAATTACAGGGTATGAAAGACCTAAAATCTGTCATCTCGGATGACGGGTGCAATGCGGCATTGATGGAGAATCATAACTATCTATCAATTGTTGGTCTTAATATCACTCTGTCATGATCAGGCGTAGCGTAGCGTAGGACGCCCTCCAGCCCGATGGACCGACGACTTGCAGAAGGTCGCTGGTGGGAGCTGGATGAGAAAAGCGGAGGACCGGGTTATCTGGCGCAAAATGGGGTAGACCTATGTCCAGTAGTGGACTGCGATAGGTTGAAGAGAGAGAGAGATCAGAGAATCAGGCGTATCGCTTACCATCATGAGAGCATCCTGAACGTCCAGTTTACTTTGTAATAAAAATATAAAATAAAACTATACAGATAATACGTATAGTTTCTAGTATATTTAAGTATTCAATTTATAATACTAAAACAAATTTTAATATGACTAAAGATTTTTAATTTGAAACATGACAATTTCATTTGCAGATCACACTAAATTAGGCCACTATAGAGTCTGAAAATTACATAGTGTTTTACAATATTCAGTACAAATTATATCAGCTACTGCAATTGTCAATTATTAGATTCATTATTACGGTCTATTTCATTTGTTTGACAATGTGTAATCGCGTTTATTATTTAACACAAAACATTAATAATATATCGAGTGACGTCAATAACGCAATTTTAATAATGGTAATTCACATTTGGCTGCACAGCATTATAACATAGAATTATACTAGTTTGGGCGAAATGGATTTCAAAGTTTGTATTAGGTTGTAATGTAAGTAATTATTGGATGGTAGACTCGATACTGAGTCGTCTAGGTAGGTACCACTGCAGTGCCAGATATCGTCCCGTGAAACAGGAGTGTTATGCACTTTTGTGTTTCGGGATGAGGTCACTGTTGCTAGTGAAATCACTGGGTATAAGACCTAACATCTGTTGTCTCTGGTATCGGGCGCAGTGCTGCGTTGATGGAGGATAATAAATAAATTAGTTTTTGATCTTTTTCAATGTTACTCTGTCATGGTTAGGCGTGTCACTTACCATCAGTTTAACGCCCTGATCATCCTGTACACTTTTACATAAAAAGTATTAAAAAAATGATATTGTCTATTTTAGTTATTAATTTATTTAGTATTACTAATAAGTGCATTCGCGGTCTAGTGGGCAGAGCGTTCGGATTAGATTGCTACGTGAGCCGGGGTCTGAGGATTCAAACTCCGCGTGGAAATTTCACTTTGTGCCATTTTCAGAGTTTGGTTAACGACGGCTATCATCCTCAGACTGAAGCCAGGACCGACGGCTTAATGTGCCCTCCAAGTCACGAAATTATCTTTCTTTTAGGAAAATCAGGCGGCTCACCACATGGGTTAAACCGCCTGATTTTCCTGGATAGGTCAGACCTAACATAAATTACAGGGTGAACCACCTTAACCTACCAATCCGTATTGGGCTAGCGCCAATCTCCCCATAGCTATGTTGTGCGGGAAGGCCTGTGCCCACCAGTGGACTGATAAAGGCTGATGATGAAGTGTCAGATTGCTGACCTGATAGTAAGTAATACACCTTGCTATAATAGAGCAGAGGGTGTTAAAAAAGTTCAGACTCAATGTTGCAGGGAAACAAGACGTAGAGAGTATAGTCACTAATTCAGTATCAGTCTAGGTAGGCATCACTTAGTTTTCAGGTACGTTGTAGTTATTAATTGTGGGAGGCCGTTGTTTAGCAGTGGATGAATGTTCGCTGATTGCTGACGATTATAGTGCCTACTATAACGGAATATATATTTTATGATGAGACAAACAAAATAGTGTCAATCAAGAGCGTCGGTGGCTCAGTGGTGTGGACTGTTGCCTTCCAATCGAGAGGGCGCAGGTTCTAATCCCGCCAAGTACCAATGTGATTTCGAATTACCGAAATTATATGTACGTTATCCGACGCTCTTACGGTGAAGGGAAACATCGTGAGGAAACCCGCGCAAGCCTGCGAAGAGATTCAAAGGTTGTGCGTGAAGTCGGCCAATTCGCACGCAGTTGTGCGTGAAGTTGGGCCTGCGTGGATGCCTAAGGCCTATGCACCCACTACGGGTAGGCTCGTGCCCCTCGGTGAGGACGTTAAATGAGCTGATGATGATGAAACACAATAGCAATATTATTTATGTATATTACTATCAAAGTTTGAGTGCCACTGTGCCTATAGATCGGCTTTGGGTATGACGGCCAGTTTAATATGAAAGGTCCGTTCATAGCCGATATTGGGATTGAACAAAAGGTACACTGTCGATGGCATGTGATGATGATGTTGTCTCTTACATCCCGTTAAATTTTGATCAACAATGAACCATTTGGTGTAATGGTTGAGACGATGGCTACAACCCTGAAATCCAGGTTTGATCCCCGGGCAGTACAAATATTTGTGTGCATGAACATGTCTGTTTGTATTGGTCGGGGTGTTTATATGTATAAAATGTATGTATTAACAAAAATAAGTATTTACAAAAAAATATATACAAGTATATTTCCGTTGTTTAGTACCCATAATACAGGCTTCACGCTTAACTATTGCACCAACACGTTAGTGGTTGTACAAGTTAAGGATTATACAAATTTTCTTTCTCGTTATCATTACAGCCTAAATTTCCACAGCTAAACGAAGGCCTCCCCTTATGATTTTCACGCGAACTGATCATTACCATATTTTATTACTGATTATTATCCATCTGCTAACCGCAACAAGTTATCAGTCCACCTGGTTGGTAATCGGCCTACGCATCGTTTTTCCGTTACGTGAACGCCACTTGAGAACCCTTCCGTCTCTTTGCCCTACTCACTGCCACTTCACCTACTAATTGTGTGGGCTATGCTGGTCACCCTTATTTACTACCTACTGATATCCTCGTGCCGGATCTTGTCGCGTAATCCATCTCAAATGCACGTTGAGCAACCTTGAGCCTGTTTAAGAATCCTGTAGTAATTTATCTGTCTAATGGTTAAACCACAGATAGCTAAATATCTTGAGACATATGTATTAGAGTAAGATGCTAGTTACAAGGAAGATGATAAAAAATCATTAACCTTTTGGATCATTTAGGAGATTTGATTTTAACGGTATTCAAAAAGACAACAGACATAACAAAGTATATCTGAGTCGTGTCCATTAGTTCGATAGAATACATTACTTTACTATGAAACCCCTAGTGTTCTCGGGTTTTTATAGAAATTGTCAGTGAATATCTGAGCATCAGCCTATAACATCCCACTATAGGCACGGGAAGGCCTGTGCCTAAGTAGCCTAATAATCATTACTTAGTATACCCTCATCATAAAAAGCACGTTTTATTTACATTTTCAAATACTCATTGTTAGTACAATATGCTACAAATAAATATCTTTATCTTTGTTTCATAATCCATATAGAAATATCAAGTCTTGAAAGACATTTGTTGTACCTAGCAAACACAAAGCGATGCATCGACCGTCCCGCACAGAACCGCATCTGTTGGGAATGAAAGATTAATCCTGTCTCGGATTGCGTAGATCTTAAAGGCAGAGGGTATCTAGAACATTGTTTGGGAGAGCCTTAAAAATGCAAACATAATGGATTGCTGTTTAACTACTTGATGGGAAAATTTTGGTTTCAATATCTGCTCAGACTTAAGCTTGAAATACAACTTTAAAAAAGAATAACTGATATTGCGGTAAAAATAGTGTGTAAAAAACTATAAAAATAAACTTGCAAATCCTTGTAGTTTCTCAGTTTTCCGTTTATGAGATTCTTGAGTCTGGACTGTTCAAGAGGTATTGGCAGTTTTCTATGTTAAATACCTTTCTCTTACCTACGTTATGATATTTTTCCTTGTTAACAAGCCTTGTTAAACAAGTTCACTAACTTCGCCGGCTTGAATAATAAGTTTATGCAAGCTTATTATGATCCTTTTTGCTCAGTCTTTTGTTAATTTTTCATTAACGATTGTTCACTTTGAAGTAATTATTGATTAATTATTGAGGTGGTGAGAGCCTGGTAATCTGTATCACAGAATTTTCTAGTACGGACACCAGTCTCTCGCGATATAGGTTTTATTAAAATGTCTAAGTAACTTCTCATTGTATTTTTGTAGTAGTTATATTGTGAGAGAAAATATATAAATAAATAAATAAAAAATATTATTTTATGATGAACGGTTAACAGCACTCATTAGGAATGAATAAGTCACCACAGTATTTTTGTACTTAGTAATGGTCATAAAACTGTTTATGAATAATAATAAAATCTCTTTATTCACTCCAAAAACGCCAATCATGATGCATACAGTTTGATTGTAAAAGTCTAGTGTCTGAACGAAGCGGAGGGCTTATAAAAGAGAACATTATTATTTAAAATAAAATATACCATCACCATTTTGTGGGCAGCCATCTGTTGTCTCAGTTGACGGGTGCAGTGCAGTATTGATGAATGACTGTCTATTAGTTGTTGGTCTCAATAAATGCCGCTTCGTCATGGTCAGGAGTAACATTTACTACCAAGTTAGCCTCCCTACTATCCTGTACACTTTGTAACATAGAAAAGTATAGTATACACAGTTCGCTCCATTCCAGCGCGCGGCTCATAGGAACTCATCCAGCGTACAAACGCCCACGCGTTGTGCAAAACACTCCGCAAATGAGACTTCTTTCAAGTCGCCGTGTATTTGCTTGCGTTGGTCATTCCTCGTTTGCACTTTGACCCGAATCCGAAACTCGTATAAAGTAGTGAGTTTTAGTTGCTTTTGAACCTATGAATATTTCTTTGAAAAGGCAAGAGTTCTAAGTTTAATGTATTTTTTGTTGTTTAAGCCATAGTTATATAGATAGTGTTTTGGGCCTTTGTACTTGTCTATTCTCCGTCTATATGGGCCATCAGGATGTTAAAATAATGCACAACAAATGGGTTGTTTTCCTAGAACGCATTGCATTTATTTTGATGACGAAGACTTTGATGAGATTTGTTCTACTATAAACCTAATTTACAGTAAAGAATAGCGATAAAGGTGAACCAATAAACTCCTATGGCAAAATAAATCCGGCAAATAAAAACCATTCTCACTTTCTTATATTGCTGATCTAACAAAAGATAATATAATTACAGTCATTGGATTCCCTGCAAGAAGCTATCAAGAAAATTAAGCCAATAAAATAGTACGGTGGCGTCCGCCTCTCGCGTGGAAATCACGTAGTTCATTTCTCTCGTTTTTATGATCGGGGAAAATTAATGGGGCGACATGTAGTTATTGACGTAATAGCATGTCATTCGCTAGTTACCCTGCTTCATATTAGATGGCATTTATCATAGCCGTGTTGGGCTTTACATGTAACGATTTTAAAATTTAATGTAGAAAACAGAAAATTTCAAAAGCAGAAAAACTCAAGACACTCTTTAGGTCTATCATATACATGTACATTAAGTTTGAAACATATTTTTTTGCATTTACATAATTTAATAAATAGCCACTGAGATTTACACAGCGCCTTCTAGTACGAAACTAAGCATATATACGTATTACACAACGGGTGAACAAACCCAAGCCCAAGTTCAAATCCCGCCACGCACAAACGACTTCTCGAATTTTCGAATTTATGTGTACGTTTATCCGACGCTCTAACGGTAAAGGGAAATATCGTGAGGGAACCTGGGCACGACTGCGAATAGATTCAAAGGTTGTGCATGAAGTCTGTCAATCCGCACTGGGCCCACGTGGACTCGTGCCCATCGGTGGGGATGTTGAATGAGCTCATGATGAAACTACTTGTAATTTATATATTTATTACATTCCACATGACACAGATGCTACACACATAAACAATACCATTGTGAAAAAAAGGTTAAGCAGCCATTGAACTGCCACAATCGGATATATTATCTAACAAACACAATTGATTTTCTATTAAGTTGAAATACTGGCTGAAAAGTGTAAATTATACTAACGACCGTTAGAAGTAAAGAAATCTGAACGTATAAAACGGTACTAAGAAGCAACGCTCAGTCGAGTAATTAGTAATTGCGGAGCTGTGAATAATTTATATGGTTCATGATCTAGATTCCTTACAACACAGAAATTTATTATTCAAACCAGGATTCGAGATCACACTTAAGATTAAAATTTGATATTATATATTCGTAGACAAAAATAATAATGAAAATACTCAATATACTTCATATTCCTCATTGCTAAAAGTGAAACTCGAATATAAACCGATTATATAATAACTTACATGAATAGTTGACAAAACATTTGTACTGGGAGTTGCCGCCGTCTCCTAACAGTTATATATATAATGATACGTCAGCATTTTCGTACCAGAAACGGCGAATCTTTTTCATGAATATTAATTAAATACTGTAGCTTAAATAATAATGACAATGTACAAGGAACTGTAATTTAATAAGGTAATAAAACAAAAAAAAATCTTAACAAACAAAGAGTTTTATCCAAACTAGAAAATGCACTCATTAATGTTATATTATGATTTCATAAGTTTTCGTATTCCAGAACATCTGAATTTATATACACATCCTTTTGTTAGAGATATTCAAACTAAGCCAAAGGTACACCAAAGGAAATAACGTATCATTTACCAGAGAGGTAACATTAGGTATTGTAAATAAAGCATCAACACTTTTACAGTTGAGTTTATAAATATTTCAAGATATACTAAAGATTACAATAATATTATAAAGTAAATACTATTCGAAGAAATACATATAATTATAATAATCAAATTAATTTACAGTATGAAAATCAAGTGTACATGAAATTTAACTATAATTAAAACAAAATAATGTATATTAAGATACACCAACATTAAATAAAACTGACATTGACATTAAAATTAAATGGATAAAATTAGTAGTATAGTATTAAAAACATAGTAAGATTATATAATATAGTATTAAATACATAAGAGTGTTAAATGCCCTCCTAAGTTGGGACAGCCCGACAGGGTCCATAATGTACCTATATAACAAATTGTCATCTTCTAAACAATGTGGAAAAGCAATAAACGATTGATTGATAACCATTCAAGGAACTTGCGCTTTTTGCTACTTCGTATCGTCCCAAGGAACTCGCGCTTTTGGCCACTTCGTATCGTCCCAAGGAACTCGCGCTATTTGCCACTTCGTATCGTCCCAAGGAACTCGCGCTTTTGCCACTTCGTATCGTCCAAGGAACTCGCGCTTTTTGCCACTTCGTATCGTCCCAAGGAACTCGCGCTTTTTGCCACTTCGTATCGTCCCAAGGAACTCGCGCTTTTTGCCACTTCGTATCGTCTCAAGGAACTCGCGCTTTTTGCCACTTCGTATCGTCCAAGGAACTCGCGCTTTTTGCCACTTCGTATCGTCCCAAGGAACTCGCGCTTTTTGCCACTTCGTATCGTCCCAAGGAACTCGCGCTTTTTGCCACTTCGTATCGTCCAAAGGAACTCGCGCTTTTTGCCACTTCGTATCGTCCCTCGGGATGTTCGGGAGCATGCATGATCTGTGGACTATTGGAGCATTGGATATGCTAAATTTTTGAACTATGTGTATAAGATCAAAACTTGTATTAAGTTGGATATACAAGAGTCGATGTACATCGCACTTTACTTGCTTTATTTTGTTATCCTAATAAATTTGTTACTTTATGGTAGTAATGTATGTTTCAATGTTTATAAATAATATTTTCAAACTTGATAAATCAAATCAAAAACAATATATTTATATTATTACGCCCATATGATTGAACACCAAATAAAATTCGTCACACCAGCTTCCATTGTGAATTAAAGATTCAGTGAGCAGACTAGCAATATGAACATATGTTGTGAATTTCCAGGAAATTGCAACATTTTGAATTTTGAATTTGTACGACGTTTTGCCGCGTCACTACTTGACATGATCATGTGAATCAGGCTTATCTTATTTGAATAGACGGCTATCGGTGGTGATTTATTCAGTTATTCATAGAGCAAATTATTTGTGCAGAGATTTTGTGTAACACGTGTATGAGGTTCAACTACAGCATTGAATACTGTTTTTGGTCGTTTCCATTCAGGATATTAAACTTTGTATCTGATTTGGACACTTGATGTCAATATATTCAAAGCAAACTGCTCAATCAGATTATACTTGTTTGAAATCGATGAAAATAATGGTGATATTATTAGGTATAAGGGATCGAACATTTGTTATCCCTGTCGATTGGCGCAAGGCAGTGTAGCCGGAAAATAGTTACTGCAAGCTTTCACTGATTTTCTTCTACGCTGCTTCTGCCATAGGCAGGTCTATCAATTGACAGACGCTAAGAAAAGATTCGGTTGACCTATTATTTTTTTTAAAAGGCAAGTTATTGTATGAACCCAGATCTGAGACATCAACATCACTAAGATAAATACATTACAAGATCTCAAATATGCAAACAGAAGTAAATTATGCATGTAATATATTTTAAAAGCACTACGCCAACAAAAACAATAATTCTGCTGAACTCCATATTTTTAGGAAAACGAATTAAATAGTGACGCATTCAAAGAGGATGGGGTTAACTTATTTCATGCAAAAGTCTAATATTAGTACACTCATTATTGAAATAGAAACCGATTTGTTAGAAAATTATATTTACTCACTTCATAACATAGTCTTAAGTTATTGTTCTTTAATTGCCTTTGTCAGTCTTATTATATAGTCAAAAAAATAATTAATTTTATAATATTAAAAAGTGACTATAAATACAAAAAAATATATCAATTATATTTAAAAGTGCGTAGCAAAACTCGTAACAGCTAGAATCGTCTCTTCTTCTTTTATTTTAATGTCACGTTGTAGAAGGGAACTTTATGACAGGAATTACATATATGATGAAGTATTTTGACAACGCACGAATTGCTTCTGTGTGTCCTGGAGCCGAAGATTCCATTCAAATGTATCCAACAGTAATTTCCCGACGCCACTACAAATGTCCGGTTCCTATGAACAATACACCGTCGCTTATTCATCGTTTTCATATTGTTACGAGCTGGGGGTTCAGGATAAATTATTGCCAAACACGAAGAATAACACGGTAACACACTTTATTAATTGACCACTATTGACAACACACAATACTAGTTACACTTACACTTTTACTAATAAGTCAATTAAAGCTCGCACAATAATCCGTAATTAACACTGTAACACAACACTTGATCAGTCCGCATAATATCCGCACACACACGTTATAATCACTCGTTAACTCTTCACACTGTTATCTCACACTCGACGGTCCCTTAGATATCGCTTTATCTCTCGCTTCTTCCTTGTAGTCGCAGGTATTTCGCTCTTCGTTCGCTCTTGAGTAGAACACAAAACTGCCGGCGCACCCATCGGTCCGCCTTATATACCTGTCCGCCCGCTAAGCTCGAAGCGTCGACGTCATTCTACATAGTTCGCGAAATATCTAGAACATACTAGACTCTTTGCTATTTGACAATTCGCATGTCATACTCTATGGTGGACTGACGTCACATATTAGCCGCCATATTAAATGTCATTTTAATGACGTCAATTTGTAACAATATTATACCCTGAAATTCTAATCAATGAAAATCCTTTGAAATTTTGTTTTCATTTAAAACTGTCTATAATTTTAATGACTGGAAGGCAAGCTAAATTTTAATTATACCTAAAGAAAATTACCCTGCTCCTGTGCTTCTTTATACACGAGGCCTATATTTTAAGTTATGGCCTGAACTAGTGATGTAAAACGATTCGCATTTGCATTCGCATTCGCGAATATTCGCATATTTTTCGATATTCGCATTCGCAAAACACGATGCGAATATTTTTCGAATGTTTTTAACAAACTAAAAGGAAATTGTTATATAGATAGATGCATATGAATTAATAACACATAGATAAGCAAGCTTTTTATATTTTATTTAATCATATGTGAATTGACTGTTCCATAATATGAAAAACTTAACCTTTTTTATTTTTTAGAATCTTAAATCAAAACAAAACTTTTCGAATGAACTTTCTTTCTGTGACTAACTTCGTTCATTCAACCTGTATCGGTTCGGGCGCTCAGCTATGTTCGGTTTCAACATGGCCGGCACGAAATGTCAAAGCTGTCAAATATTTGAAGCGCGCTTTATTTGAAATTTAACATTCGCATTCGCGAATATTGAAGATAAATATTCGCATTCGCGAATGTTAAAAATTCAATATTCGTTACATCACTAGCCTGAACCACTTCACTGCAGAATTTGTACGTCGTGGCTAGCATGCTCTTCATCTTTTTTATGGTAAATAATGTAGTGTGGAGACCAACAACTGATAGATAGTTATTATTTTCCACCAATGCCGCACTGCGTGCGTCACCCGAGACAACAGATAGTAGGTGCCATATATCCGGTAATTTTACTAGCTTGAGTACCCTCATCTCGAAACACAGAAGTGCAAAACATTACTATTTCACGGGACGATATCCGAGACTGTTGTGGTACCTACCTAGATGACTCAGTACCGAGTCTACCACCTAGTAAAATACCATCTAGTAATGTTTAGTGCCAGTCCAGTCCAGTCCAGCGGGACCAAAAATTATACCTTCCTGAGGAACGTTTCGAATGCAGTTATCTTAAATAGTCTAACTGTTCATGTATTAGTTAATAAATGACAAAATGTTATAGGTACTATGAATCAATATTGATTTTAATTTTACTCGCTCTGAAATCGACAGACAAAAACCAATAGTAATCAGAATAAAAGTGGGTTAAGTGGCTTTAATGGAGATACCCCTAAAATGTTTTATAAGTCTGTTTTGTATTTCGGGAATCTGTTTTTTTATGTATTTTTTTAATGTTTTCATTTAAGTTTTGAGTTTGTTACGAAAGCAACAGTTAGAAATATGAGTTTCAATATTAAGATTAAGTATTTAATTAATAAAATCAAAGATTATGGAAAACGCAACACTACGATTATATAAATATTGTTAATTTTATTATATTTTATAATGATTCGGTAAGGATTCATACGAAAATGTTTGATCGGGAACACGACATATGTGCCAAAATCCTTTCGTTCAAGTGCCCAAGCATTTAAATATATTCTTTTGCAATTTCCCGACGTCAAAACGACTGGATCGTATCAATGTTACTTCGCCTTTTTACGTCTAACTCAAAATAAACGGTAGTACATAATAAGTTATTTTTGTGGACATACCACTGATGATGATGAGACCAATTTTGACGACCCATCTGGTGTAATGGTTGAGACGTCGGCCATTACACCAAGGATGCCGAGTTCAATCCCCGGGCAGTACAAACATTTGTGTGCATGAACATGTCTGTTTGTAATGGTCTGGGTGTTCTCTATGTATGTATTTACAAAGAAATATATATTAGTATGTTTATCCGTTGTTTAGTACCCGTAATACAGGCTTCACGCCTAACTTGGGGCTAGATGGCACTATGTGAATGTCAGTGGATATTTATTTATTATTATTTATTTAATTTTTTATCATATTTATTTTCAAATAATCAGGTGTTTCAATGTCCTTACCATATAAAATAGGAAAAATCATGCAAAGTTGTTCCCCGCGGAATTCGAACCCACGACTCGAAAATCGGGTCGAAAGCTGTGCCCACTAGACCCCGCGGGCAATCATGTATGTATAGACATACAATGACGTATTTCCTACCTAAAAGGCTACTCAAAGACAAAGCAGTCAGAATTCAATACATTACTGTCAACATTGTCAAAAGGATCACGAGGCCCATCACTACTATAATTTGGTAAAATTACGTCCAAGTTACTTAAAAACTTTATTTGTAAGCTAAAAAGATTTCCCCAACAAATAGCTCCGGCGATCCAACAAACTTTTTTATACGGGCCGTAAATGTAGAGAAACCCTTCTGGCTCGGTGAAAGTTGTGTTTCATCCCTTCTATATCCATTTTCCTTATGATCCGACATCTAAGAACATTTCCTTATGTGGTATATGAAAAAATTCTGGTCATCAGCGAATTTATGTAGTACGGAAATACGTTTATACAGGTAGGTTACAGCTAAGATAATATTTTTTTTTCCTATAAGTTTACAATAAGTTGAAATGTAGCTGGAGTCTCCATTTAAGCATAGTATTGCATGTATTTGTTGGCACCGCTCCTCTACAGCTAGTGTTACATGATGATGCTTATAATATATATCTAAACATCTGCAAAAACAAAGTAGTAAAAACATGAATTCAAAAATGATAAATTCAAAAATAAGACTAAACTATATAATCAAGTACAAGAAGAACAATTAACAAGTATATAATTATGTATATACTTTAGTTGACATCATACTTATGTGTGATATGTGTGTGTGTATACATCTGTTTGTGTATGTGTGTGTGCGTACATGCACACGCGCGTGTGTGTAAGTGCATGCGCGTGTTTGTGCATTTTATTCATCGAGTAAATCTTTCCAATAATTTCTCAGTCTCATCATGGGTAATAATTTATTTATCCTTGTAAAGTTGAGGCAGCAGTAAAAAAAATAATGCTGTTACCGTTTAAAAACCGAATCCATTTATACTATCGCTACGTTAAAATAAAATATTTCAACTATGAGAAAATAGCTTCTTATTTCTCTTTGAAAATTGTTTTTAATGTTATTTGAAAAAATACTAATTGCAAAATGAACTTTTGAATTTTGTTTGATATTATAATTACTATCAGAATATTGAATTACTGTCTCAATGTCTTTCAGAAAATTAAATATTTAATATAGATTAATATATGGAAACAGAATATATTTTTTTCAATAAATACGCTTTTTTACAACTAGCAACATCATAAGGCTGAAACGCGGCCGAAGTTAGATCATACCTATCTAGGAAAAGCCTGTTTACTCTTACCTTAAAGATGCTCAGAGAATACAATGTTTACGGAACATGGTCGAGTCCTTAGCCGTATGCATTAAGAATGTTAAAACAATTCGTCCAGGTGAATGGTATTCAAGAGATGAAGATGAAATGCACGCCCACATCTCGTATTACGATAGTAAAATGGGACAGAATCTCGGTTGTCGATTTGTACAGTGTTGTAATGTTTTAGCTATTTCGGCCACCGATGCGACCACGACCGTGATAGGGTCGTCTGGATCGTCTAGCACGTCCCCGTGGACGCCGACGATTACGCGCCAAGCGTTGATCTTTACTTAGAGTTAAAAGGGATGCCGCTACTTATTGTATAGCGATATCCCTTTCTAACTACGCCCAAAATTAATTTCATTACTGAGCCGCCTCCTAAAATACGAGTCTGAGCTTTTCTGACATAACCTATGATTTTCGTAATGCTGTGATCTGGGCTGAGACAAACCAAAATAAATACTTTAAATTAAATCGACCACACAACGTATCATGACAACAATATAGAGTATAAACTTTCGTAACAATATTTATGAATACACTAACAAGATGCCAGACAAGAAAGAAACAATCTAAGTGCAAACAAAACTATAAGCGAAACTATTTTAACCAATTTACTGAACTGAACATAATCTGATTACAGACCGCGACAAATCTAACTATCTCATACCACGATCGATCCTACGACCTACAAACTCCCCGTGGGAACTATCCAATTAAATGTTTGAAATTCTAATTTTGATTGCTAGTACAGACGTTGTCGTAGGTACATAATATTGTGTAAGTTTACGCCAATACAGTATTTGCTTATACGATTTCAGAGACTTTAGTAACTCACAAGGTTTTAAGTAAAGACAGTTGGGGCGGTTAAAGGGCTGTTCCATATTACTAAATGTAAAGTTCTGTATTGACTTCATCTTCATTTCTCCATATTCACCGATGGTCTTTAAGTCGTACAAAGTAATATAGAAATATTTGAGTTGAATAGATATTGACTTTCTAACTTACTTAGGATATTGGCTCTCAATAAAGTAGTTTGAGTTCAAATATTTGATAAAACTACTACATTGACCACTTGAGTTTATGGTGAGACTCATAACGCTACTTTTGGTGTACATAAAAGTTATTAATCAAAGCATTAAAGGAATCATGCTATTCTAACCTAACCCACTTCGTATCTTAGTTATGCCTTTATTTATAATAATAATTGTTTAATCAAAGTTTTATAAAGAAGTGTTACTTCTAAGAAGATTCGGTAATTATCAAAATAAATACTCCTACCATATTTAGAAGCATTTCCAACCGGAGATCTTTGAATCCTTTATTGACAGTTATGATGTAGGTGTAACAAAATATAATTTGAGAATCTTTCTATGTAATTGTGGTAAGTCATTTTAGTATAAACTGAAACTTGATAAACCTCCGACTTGAATTCCAAGTTTAATACAAACATACCTCTAATTAAGTTTCTAAGATAGACACTATCGGCCATTTCATTTAATATTTATCTAAGAAACCCTCCCATAAATCCGTTGTCATTGCGTATTCATTTGCAAACAAATACCAATTGAAATGTTCGTTTAAACGGCCATCTGCCACCGCAGCCCGTCAAAACCAGCTCATCGTTGAATAACTCCAACTCTTCGGACTTATCGCGTGCCTATTCGCTCACTATAAAAAGGAAAAGGGATAGTTAGTACGGTTGACTTTCGTCGGAATTAGCTGCCGATCGGCTGCAGCATGGAACTGACGGGTCGGAAATTACGGACATCGGAATTATCATGGAGCGACATAGTGTTAGGGATCCGCGTCTCGGTTTTTGTATAATTAAGTCTGAGTCTATTGAATTTTCTGGACAGAATTTTTAGATAGAGTTGTGTGCATTTATCAAGCTTGACTAATTCCCAATTATGTTAGTTTTTTTATGTTATGAAGTGAACAGGACGATCAGCATGATCACCTGATTATAAGTAATACGTATGAACATGGCAGAGCGGCATTGTAGGAGACCAAAACCTAATAAACAGCTATTATTCTCCATTAATGCTGCACTGTGCCCGTCACCCGAGTAAACAGATGTTAGGTCTCTTATACCCGGTGATTTCACTAGTTACAGTGCCTTCATCCCGAAACACAAAATTACATAGCACTCTTATATGATATCTGGCACTGTGGTGGTACTACCTAGACGACTCAGTATCAAGTCAACCACCAAGTAAAAATTAGGTAACTTAAAGTTAGTTAATGGTTTAGTATATGTTGCTCGTAGCATGTGTAGGTCATATTATCACAGTTTCACATAACATAAAAGATAAACTTATAGACATAAAAGCAAATTAAATAAGTAAAATAATCTCCTAACAGTTATATACAATGTTCATTAAACTAATGACATATTCTAAGAGGTTTACAGATCCATCGTTTATTTGCAAAGATATCTCAACACATAAGCTAAGGTTCTAGCAATGAAAGCATTTCTTCATTATAGAATAACCACAATCGGAAAGTAGGGTCAAGATGCGGTCATTGAGGAAATGAGCCTACACTAGAGACGCCTTTTCATTGGTTTGAAAAGACTTAGGGTAGCTTTAGAATTAACCACGTAAATGGTTGAAATTGCGGAACCCAAAATATAACATTAAATATACGGAGTTTCGGTGATCACTGCTGTGGACTGTTGCCTTCCAATCTGAAGGGTGCAAGGAAAAAGCAATCCCACCAAAACATCCTGTAAAAAACTAGCCAAGTCTTGATGAATCTGCTTCTGCTTGATTATCTTGGCAAAGTCACACAACATTAACCATAAAGTAATCGCAGTAACGACGCGAGACTTGGCGCGTCTTTGTCTTGATTTCATTACTTTTTAGAGATAATCAAGCAGAAGCATCTCCATCGAGACTTAGCTAGTTTTTTACAGGTTGTTTTTAGTGGGATTTCACTTCTTTTTGTAGAAACTTGCAAGGAATATTAGACGACCCATTGGGTGTCATGCTTGAGACGTCGGCTACTACACCAAGGGTTCCGGGTTGGACCACCGGGCAGCACAAATATTTGTGTGCATGAACATGTCCGTTTGTATTGAGCTGGGTGTTTCTATGTACATATAATATGTTTATATATTTATGATGGCGCTGATTAAATGTCAGGCGATATTTATATTTAATATATAATGGAGCACTTGGTTTTGTACCCTTTAACTACTTCTGTCTTTTTTTCTCCATTAATTTTAGAAGGCATTTGCCTAGCAGTGGGACTCTAAGGGCTAGATAAAATTAAAAGATGTGTACCACTAGATTTTTGCAGTCCTAGTTGATTTTTCACGTATCAGTAATACAAGGGGGCATTACCATATCTCTTATATAACTCAGGATTCTTCATCAGTTACTCCAGACCTTCAATTTTTGACATCGGATGAAGCGGTCCACCATGTTGAATATATATTGTTTAAAGGCGGTATGTCGATCTCTTATAGTTTGGCTGGGCTCTTTTGTTATCTAAGCAGGGTCACCAGGTACTCCAGATCTTCGATTATCCAAGTTTTTATAGATTTCCCTTTATGTAGCCATTAAACTCTAATTCTGAACCAAATTTTAGATATCTGAGTAAGTGGAAAGCACTAGTTCTATTTTGACGATCATGAGTGAGTGAGTGTCTATCTGTCAAAAATGCGAAACTTTGCTTTCGCTTAATGTCGGAACTACATGACCTACAGACTTGAAATTTTGGATTTAAGATTTTGATGACGAAAATTTCAGCGTTCTGGTACTATACAAAGGTTCAAATTGGGGCCTGACGGATGCGGCGAAATGGATCCTGTAAAGAATGGTACGGCAGTGTTTGCTTCGCGTTCGACTTGGAGGGGGCATTACCGTGCCCCCAGATAATTTCTAATGTATTTGGGTGCAAGTTAAAATTTTGCCACGTAGCAACGAATTTTTGAAATTATATGTACGTTTATCTGCCGCTCTTGCGACATCGTGAGAAAACCTGCGCAAGCTTCCAAAGAAATTCAGATGTTGTGTCAGCCAATCTGCATTGGGCCCGCGTGAACGACTAAGGCCTATATTCGATTTTTTTGTTACAAGATGTTCAAAAACCTGCCTTTAACATTTATGATGTATTTGAAATGACAACGAAGGTACAAAAAATTCGTACCTACAAACTTTGATACGAAAATAGTGTAGAAAAAAATATTAATAGTTTCGCCTCATATGCTGTTAAACAGCGTTTTCAAACAAAGTACAAACATTGAAATCAAATATTGGTGTATAGTATTTGATGTCAAATACTATACACCAATATAGTATATATCAATATATTTGTCAAATCGAATATTTACAGGGCTTAACTGTAAATATTCGATTTCGGTGGAATGCATATATTATTTAAAATACTCATAGTTAAATTTCCCATTTATGATATCTGTTATAAATACAGTGTAAACATGATTATGCGAAATTGATACCTATTGTCCGTGGCATAAATACCCATGTTCCTTTGTACCACAGATTTCCCAATATAGGAGATGGGGCAAGCCGCGTTTAAAATGCGACAACTGTAAGCTCAACGAGCATACATTGGCTACCAGTTTACGCTCTGTGAGACGAGTCAAGACGCACGAATATTAGAAGAAATTACCGTTTTTTTCCAAAATGCCATCCTGTGCAATTGTAACATGCCATCATCGCAATGAATCAGTAAATTTACCAAGAAATATAATAACTTTTCACAGGTAAGAACCGAAAAGAAATTGCGACACTGGGACTGCCTATAAACTTGGCGGCATGTCCAGTCTAATGTATATTCTGATATCTGTGCTTTGTACCCATTTCGCATTATGAAGGCTTAGATGCGTAAAAATCTATAAATTCAATTACCGAAAACTGTGACTTTACAGCTGATATGATCATGACCGTACTGAAGCATTATAATACTAAGACATGTTTAGCATGTCAAGCTTAAGCTTGAACTAGTGAAATAATTGATTAATATTCAAGGCCATAATTTTAGGCAAAATTCCATACCTATTATTATCATTTGGTCTCCCAGACATGGTAATGATGTTCACTACTAGAATGATTTACTATTTCTTTCTCTGGCATAACATCAATCAAATTTATCGTTTTATGCGTATTACAATACTGTTAAGATATTTAAATCTTTTTATCATTTTCAATACAGTACATTGTAATGAAACTTGGCAAATGTAACCCATATTTTATGCTTTTTTCGCCTCTGACGCATGTCATGTCTTTGTACGCTGACCACTGGACTGTTTTGATTTATACGTTTGAAACTAGAAAGCTTTTGTATTTAGGGTAGTTTCACAGTATCGTCGTCTTAGCTTGAACTGCGTTCATCAGATATGACTGGATCGTGAAGATTACTTTGTTTAAGAATCTGCGACACAATTAATACTTGTGCAGTTATTATCGTAACTTTGAAATAACTACGTAACTTTGAATAAGATTATTATAATAAGATATTAATTACGAATTCTAAGCAAAGAGTGCTTAGAATTCGTCTTAAACAAAATGATATTGTTCAATCTAAGGTAGCATACGCCACGCTAGCCGATCCTTTTTAGTGTTGAGCAAGATACTATTTTGAAATATAAGAAGAAAAAATATCAGCTAGTGAAATTACCGGGTATGAGAGACCAAACATCTGTTGTCTCGGGTGATGGGCGCAGTGCGGCTTTGATGGAGAATAATAACTGTTTATCAGTTGTTGGTCTCCTTCAATGTCGCTCTGTTATGGTCAGGCCTATCTCTTACCATCAGGTGAGCGTCCTGTTTACTTTGTAACATAATAAAAAAAAATGAAGATAATTATCATTCCATAGCCAAGGTGCGAGGGAAGGCGTGTGCCCTGCACTGGCTCATTCTAGCCTGATGAAGATAATGAAGACATATTTATCTAATTTGAAGTGGTAAATGAACAAAATAATATAATGAAGAATAAACAATGTTAAAGGATTTAGTTATACTTAAAGATTTAATCTTTACCAAAAATAAAACGAAAAAATCATAGTGTGATTGCAACAGGCACTACCGCAGAAAACTACAATCGTAATAAAATGAAATTGTAAAATATGAAATTCAATAAAACGTTCCGTTCGGCTCGTTGAATATTTATCCGTAAGCCTGGACACTTCAGATGCAAATAATGTTATCGGAAATAAAGCCGAGTTAATCTCTTGTAATCCAATTTTGTGGAAATTCGGCGAAATTCAACATTTTCACTTCCACTTTGGGCTCGGTCAATTATAATTTATATACTTTGTATATCGCTGTTGTAAGTGAAATGATGCTTGCAAATACAATATGGAAATAAATTATTAAATAAAAGAGTCAAACTATTGTAATTTATCGTCTCGTAATCATCTACTTCGTTTAACAAAAACGATAAACAATACATATAGGTATTACAATTGCAGGCATTGAAAGGCATATTTTTTAAGTTCACAAGATTGTAAATACTGAATGGTGGGTTTTTGACACCCAAACAACTTTTTTAATTTCATTTACTCGAAAATCGATATCCAAGGCAACAATATACACAAAAGGCACTCTTTGGCAAAATGCCAGCAACATCTAAGTGTATTTTAAAAGGTTATAGCTGTCGTCTTCTTAAATCAGTTATTTTGCCAAATAGGCGACTAAAACTTAATCTTTGATTTTTATATATCATAAGTAAGATCATAAATAACATATCTGTTATAATTAAGATTGATTTAATTATTTATGATGTTTAATTGTGTTCAAATTTATGATATCTCTAGAGTATAGATATCACAAATTTGAACACAATTAATAATTTATTTATTGAAACATCAAGTGAAACAGAGACTAAATTGAATTATTTAGTTTGAACAAATGGCATGTCTTGATGTAAATTTAACAAGTCATTTTTAAATAAAACTTTGTGGATATACAATTAAGATTTTGACTGACTTTCCGGTTGTCAAAATCTTAGCAATCAATTAAACGATACCTCGTTCAATCCATCGATTAAACATCTACATAAGTTACACTAGGAAGGTGCATTCACAGCACATTAACTATAATAATATTTACAATATTAGTCATACAACTCATTTTAATGTTATTAGTACAGGACGATCAGGACGCTAACCTGATGGTAAGTGATGCGCCTGACCATGACAGAGCGGCATTGCAGGAGACCAATAACTGAAAGAGAGATATTATTGTCCGTGAATGCCAGACTGCGCCCGACACTAGGGATAACCCCGACAAAGTGGTGTGAGTTCACTCATACCCTGTAATTACACCAGCAACAGTGCCCACATCCCGAAACATTAAAATGCATAACACTCCTGTTTCCCGGGAAATTACACAAATCAGTGTTCTTAAAAGCTACTAACAATCATAAAAATATTTGACAATCTTTAGATTTTATTGCAAGATTAGTACGAACGTTGCCATTACAAAAATTAAGGTATGGTGATTAAAACTAATATATTCCATCGGACTCGCAATTACGCTGAGTCAGCTGACCCACTTTGCAATTGCACTGAGATACGGTCGAATTTGAGACTCCGCATTAGAGGGTGGGGCGCAGTGTAAGCGATATCTAAACAGTATTTTAGTAGGAATTTTATATTTTATAACCAGGTAACTAAGACATACAATAAAAGACAGAAAACCACTTTATAATTATTCAAAGTTAATAGAGACAACAAAAGTAAAAAAATAGAATCTTTTACAGGCAACCTAAAGATTAAATAAAAAAAAATCTAGAAAGTAGAAATGGTACTTAACGTGTTACCAATAAAGTGTTTAATTTAATCAATATTTGTTTTGACTGTTCTATACCGAGAAGTATCCAACAATGAACTAAGTCGTCATTTTTATTTTTTGTTACTAACAAAACTGCTTTAAGAGCAATATTTAAAATGCATCAACCAGATATTTTGTGTTCTTACCTACTATATTTACAATTGGTATAAGATATTTTGTGAGATATTCCAATCTTTTCCGCTTACAGGGACACCCAGGCTTTTTCGCCCGCGGTAAACGCCTGCAGCGGATGATAGCTTTACACTGCCAATTACATTAGCGTGTAATGAAGCTTATTCAGGCGTGATAAGGAAAGACTATTGAGCGTTTGCGACATCTACCTGAACCGACTAAGCGACTGCTAAAGAACATTTAACATAAAACATTTCCTGTAAGAAAATAGTTCAACCCAGATATCTTCGTACTTTTCTGGAAGCGTTGAATATTTTTCTATAGATTTATATTATTTATATTTAGAATTATGTGATTCGCAAGTAGAAGTGGCGATGAACTGGTTACATAGTGAGTGAAACGATAGTCGATAACACAAAAATTTATTGAGTGGCTTCCAGAGAACAGAAAAAATGCGTAGGCCAACCAGATGGACCGATGACAGGTGGCAGATGGATGACGATTTGGGTAATTTAAATTGTATTATTGTATAAAAACTACCGTCCAGTGGTAGCTTCATTTGACATTCATAAGTGTTCTGTAAGGACCTGAAACTGAAACTGAATAAAATAAAAGCTTTTTGATTTTGTATTTTTAGTGTTTTAATGCTAATTGAGTGTCTGTGTAGATTGCCTTCTAATCCTGTGGTGGCTTGTTCAAATCTCGCCACATACTTTTTTAAGAATTTCGAAATTGATCGTACCTTTATCCGAAGCTTTTACAGTGGAAGAAACGATAAAGTTAACAGGTGAAACTGCTTATGGAAGCTAATAAACAAAAACACAATAGAAATATTCAATTAATTGATTCTAGGAAGAGGATTGGAGCGAAATCAGTTTTAAAATGATATTCATAATTGTTTCCAGTATTTTCTTTTGAATACCTTTATGTATAATAATGTTGAGCTTTCCCAGCATGAGGACCTACCTGAAACAAAAAATATATTTATTAAATATATCATATAATTATCCCAAAACATTCACACAGAGCGTCAACTTGTCCATGGAGCTTGGACAATGTTTGGTTATGGGTACTAAATAACTGATATTTGACGACTAAGGCCACTGTTCACCCTACACGGGTAGGCTCGTGGTCCTTGGTGGGGACGTTAAAGTGAGTTGATGATGATATCGTGTATATATCGTAATAAGTGTTTTCAACAGGTTACTATTTTTGCTGTAAGTAATTGTCAGGATCGGCCCACTGCAGAGACAGGCGTTCCCACATATCATGGCTATGGGGAGTTCGGCTTGTAGCCCATTGCGTTAGGTGGTGGGTGGGTATTAATGACTACCATCCTGAGATAGTTGCCGGTGTCGACGGCTTAACGTAACATCCGAAGCAGTGACGGACTCGATGTTATACTACCTAAGATAAGCACTTGTTGTAACTATAAATAATAATAATAAATATCCACTGACATTCATACAGCGCCATCTAGTCCCAAGTTAAGCGTGAAGCCTATATTATGGGTACTAAACAACGGATAAACATACTTATTTACATTTATTTTGTAAAAATGTACATATTATACATAGCAAACACCCTGACCATTACAAACAGACATGTTTATGCACACAAATGTTTGTAATGTCCGATTATCGAACCCGGAACCCTTGGTGTTGCAGTCGACCTTTCAACCGCGACACCAAATGGGTCGTCAAACTACACTAAAGTAACTCATTTTAACATGTAAAGGAAATTATGCTGGAAAATAAAATAAAATTTTATTTTATTATCCTCAATGCCTTGTTAACTGTAATTTGCGTTCGATCAACAGAACGCACTAACGGCCACGCCATCTGCATAGATATAATAATTTTGAGCCCAAACATACATTGATTGCTTAAGCTGTTGAGAGCGAAAGAGAAAGGTAGGTATTACGCATCTGCGATAGGCACTTGACGAACGAATGTCACGGAAAGCGAAATCGATAGATGCTATATGAGATAAACCCATAATCCACCCCATGACAACGCTTCGGTGAATAGCCGTATCAATCTTAAACTCCGACTTCGTTTTCCGTGTTGATCAAAACTTTGCGACTAGCAATTTGTTTTGTTCCGGTTGATATATGTGTTGGTAAGAAGTATATTGACAGTTACATTTACCTACTTTTATAAATAACGTAAATATGTATTTATATGTCTAATGGTATCTTTGTTCCAAGTGTACGCGTGCTTTGTCTCAAATGTATATTTTCCTTTTTGGGGCTGCTGGAAGAAATCCCAATTGCAATAATCAGTACATTTGTCGTTTGTTTCAGATTAATATATTATTCTCAACTATGTATATGTGTGAATAAATAAATCTGTAGACGATAATAACTGCCGTAAACATACCAAGTTTAAATATCTACTTACTTTACTTCCTTAATCACTCCATGACTTAAAAACAAGCATTCTTGTAGCATACCCATGGTTATGGCAAAAATAGATAAGTTTAAGGAACTCAAATCAATATAATCGCTTAGATATCGACAATTATGTATAAAAATTATATCGTTTTAGTTCAAGTGAAAGTATCCAATTAATTTTGATTGATTTTGTGTCAAAATATTATGCGTCGTAAATAGCCTAGTTATGTTTTTTTACTTAAAACAAAGAATCATCATGCTGTCTGAAGTAAGAAGGAACTTGAGATATGAATTGTCTCCCATTGGATGGCCAACCATTGCGATCATCATAGGTTGGATTGCGATCGTCAACCCAACGTGCTAGTTCCTAGGCCATTAAGCCATTTTGAAACCTTATTTACTTTCCCTCATCTAAAAAACTCGTCCACATACTTAGAGCCTACTCAGTGATAGCGAAGTTTTTTGCTATAATCGATATAAATATATAAAACCGACCTTAATTATAAGTCAGAGATAGAAGTACCTTATAAATTTATGGTTTATTAAACATACTGGTTCTCGTTCTTTTCTTATTCATTGGTTACTAAGCTGTCCCTAATGGCGTCCGCGGAAAGATTCGGGCTGGTCAAAAAACACAGCAATTTAATTATGTCAACCCTAATCTTTAATCATCCACAATAAGTGCCTTCATATCATCATACTATAATTTTATACTTGTATTTTTACGTACACATTATGTGGCGTATATATTTATTTTCAAAGCGAAAACGCCTGAAGTTGGGAAACACTTCAAGCTTACACACCGTAACAAAAAGCCCTCTGGCAAGAACATTCACTACACCTGGACCATTTACTCTGGGCATGTTTACTGCCGGCATGGCATTCATCTCCTCGTTCGACTTTAGGTTGGCGTTTAAAAGAAAACAATTTGTTTCGTTGCGTTATTACTTTTCGTATTGTGTTGGTAACATGGAGATGACATTCCTGCTTAATTAAGTAGACTTTATCTTTTTTTTTACTTTTTTTTGTTGTCGCGTGGACGACTAACGCCTATACACCCTATACGAGTAAGCTCATGGTCCTCGGTGGGGACGTATGAGCTGATGATGATTTTGATCCAAAGATTGAAGCCGGGACCGATAGCTTAAAGAACTCTCTGCAGCGGAAATAATCTGTTTTTCGGACCATCAAGTCATTAAACCTGCTATAGATGTGCCTCCCGACCTATTCTAGCAAATTTTAAATCCTAGATTGGTAATGCCTTTCACAAAACTGCATCATGTCCTTTTTGCAAAGTTGGCAGTAAACCATACAAAGGTTTGCATAAAATAGGAGTCGTGAGTCGAGCTTGTAACATACAATGCAGAGAATACCGACGAAAGTATAATTCACAAATCATACAGAGCGCTTGAAAATGGAAATACGCTGTGCAAAACTTTAGTTTTGGAAGCGGTATACCTACGTGGGAGAATTTGAGAACTAAGGTGACAGAGCATAACTAGTAATATAATGTAACTAGTACCTTTGTAAAAGCTTTAAGTATTTCACTTAACAACAAAATTATTTTATTATAACGAAATTAACATAATATAAATACTCCGATCATTTATTTATCTTTATTACCAATGAAATAAAGACACCGTAAATATTGTAAGCGTTTTTATTTATGTACTTATTTACAATTAATTTGTCACAGAAGGTTACAATAAGTTTATTACATGGGCATTTGGAAATGCTGAGTTACAAATTAACCTATTCAAGGCGTTTGTGATTTAAGAAAAGTATTTACTTTTCTATAAGTGGTTCAATCTAAAATATTTAGCAATTTTTTCGCAATGTTATTAATCTTGAGCATACATTTTTATATTATTCTCTAAATAACTGTTTAATACGAAGTGAAAATGGCTAGAAATCAGCTAGCTATTTCCGATACTGATATCATCTGTGAGTAACTATTTGTAATGGAATACTATTTTTTTGTGTAATTATTGGAAATATAGTACTTTGCTTCTTAATAAGATAAAATGGATTTATTCACAATGATTTATATGTGCACAAAATTCCAAATACATACTTTTTTCATACTGCCTATCATCGTCAAATAGACAAAATTATTTTAGGAAAATCTGATCCCAGGCCATTTGTTTTTATTTATCTGCACAAAAACTGTGTTATTTTTTAACACGGAAAATAGAAAGCATTTCAAATTTACGAAGCGGAAAAAGATACATTGCATGTGCGTGTACCTCTTAGGAGCTATTTACAACCGGATGATGCTGACCCATGTATAAAAACAGACATTCAGTATATTAGTATGAAAACTCCTTGTTAAATGTATATTCTTTGGAATATATATTAAATGTATACCGTATTATACACAATGATTACTGACAAATTAGAGATCAATGGTAACACTAGAATGTACAATATAAATTTATTTCTATTTTTATGTCAATATATACCGTATTATTTTTTTTAATTCCATTTTGAAGTTTTGGATACGGTCTAGTTAAATAATGTTGTTAAAACTACTCCTTGTAAATAATAAAACATTCAACATATAAACGTTTTCTTAACTTTTAATACGTCATCATCGTTACAACCTCGAAAGCGTCGGTGGCTAATTTTGGACAATCTGGAGGGTGCAGGTTCAAATCCAGCCACGTACCAAATTTTTGTTACATAGTGGTTTTAAAATTTTCGAAATGATTATGTACCTATGTCTATATGATGCTCTTATGGTGACGGAAACATCGTGAGGAAACCGTCTGCGAAGAGATTCAAAGGTTGTGCGTGAAGTCGTCCAATCCGCACTGGGCCCGCGTGGACGACTAAGGCCTAATCACCCTATACGTGTAGGCTCGTGCCCCTCGGTGAGGACGTTTAATGAGCTGATGATGTATTGTACTCCAATTTAAATTTAGTACTATTTTTATGATTGTTTTTATTCCAGCAAAGTTATCTTCCTAATACACTATAAACTTTAAGTCACAAAAATCAAACTCGATTTTATATGTAACTGTCAATCTTTAAGCCCATATTGACTCAGGAATTAATTAAAAATTGCTACTTTTCCCGGCCCACGGCAATCTAGATTCATTTACTCTTTTAACGTAAACATTACATCGAGCCACAGGATATCACATATTATAGCCTGATCAAGTTTTCCTCTTCAACATGCTTCTTTAAAATCCGAAGGGCATCGGACCTTTTATGTGATAAAAATATTGGTCATTAAGTTTCATTTGATTACTATTTGTATTGATTAGTTCGATGCTTTTTAATGTCTACATTGATTAAAACAGAAAAAAATATTATTTTCGATAAGCGTACCTACAATTCATCTGTTTATGTCACTTAATTTCCTGTACTTTGAAACGACTTTGTGTCTTTGTATCATATATGTTAGAAACTTTATTGTTTGATCTGTTCCTGAGAACGATTTTATACAAAAATTTAAAGATGAATGAAATTAAGAGATTGATAGAAGACATAATTTACAACTTTTAGCGTCGGGGGCTCAATAGTGTGGATTGTTTGCCTCCTTCCGGCTGAGGTTCAAATCCGCCACGTACCAATGTTCGAAATTCGAATTATATGCACATTATCCGACGCTCTTATGGTGAAGGAAAATATCATGAGGAAACCTTCGCATGCCTACGAAGAGATTCAAAGGTTTTGCGTGCAGTCGGCCAACCCGCTCTGGGCCTGCGTGGACGACTAAGTCCTAAACACCCTTACAGATAGGCTCATGCCTTTCGGTGGGGACGTTCAATGAGCTTATGATAATGATGATTATTACAACAACAATGGTTTTAATCAATAAAGAACTTTGTTTGACAAATGTTAGTCTGAATATATGAACAACATAACAAACCGGCAACATTTTCCTTAGTTTCCATAATTCACACGTAAAATATATTCACCTCATATGAATCGTGATATAAAGAACTATTCTTTCATAATAAAACCCTTTAGGAGACGAGCACTGCACTAAGCGAGGGTAAAAGCGTACATACATCATGTCGTTAACTGCGTCTGACGGTGCTAAGGCGTGCCTACACTTGCCCGGGATTAGGTACCGGCACGAATGAGTACTCAAGATTAGAGCATCGTTACACTCGTTCCAGGTTTTAGGTGAGAGGTTGCACTCTTTATGCCCGTGTGGTGCTGGAGACATGAAACGTTTTATCACTAATCGTATATCGCCTGACGGTTTGTCAGGGGTTGTAGCTATCAACTTTAGTGACACAAACCTCAAACTTTTGCTCAGATACATAATAGAACGTACATATATAAATGGGCTCTGTAGTTTTCAGCAAATTGTAGGACAGGGGCAAATGTTTTGGTGTCCTAGCCGACGTCTCAACCTTTCGAAAAATTGCTCATCAAACTAAGAAAAATCTGGGCCGTTTCCCGGTGATGTTACTAAATACAAATACCTTGCATCTTTACGCAAAAGTTAACAGATGAGTAGTCTAATGTTACATTGGTACCTAATTAAAAGCCTTTTCCCTACAACACATAAGACAGACGGTACAATATTATTGGTTTCATCTTTCCTTTTGATTGACATTTCCTATATTCCTGTGACCCCGATAGCTAAGTATTAATAAGGAAAATGATCGAAGATACTTTGTAGGCGTATACTTCTAATTGCCGGTAAAGTTTAATTGCATATTTCTGATGTTGAACGACCAGTCGATTGATAGGCATACATTGATCGCTTTTATTTCGTAGAGTTATCATCATCAGCTCATTATAATATATGTTCCTACCATTGGGGCACGAGCTTACCCAAATGGGGTACAGCCACATTTGGTGTAGTGGATGAGACATCGGCTATTACACTAAGATTTTTCGGGTTTTAATTCCCGGGCAGTACAAACATTTCTGTGCATGAACATGTCTGTTTGTTTTGGTCTGGGAGTTTGTATGAATTCAAAAATAATAAGTATATAAGTGTATCCGTTGTTTAGTATTCATATTACAGGCTAATGCCCGGTTTGGGGCTAGATGGCGCTGTGTGAATGTCTATGGTTATTTATTTTTATTACATTGAAACGAGTTTTTGTCATAGCAAATGTATTTTCATAAGGCCAAGTATATTCGCATGCATACGGAACATTGACTAATTCATTTCAGGTAAACCTTACCAGTTTTCATCCATTTGTTTTATGTCAACAAGCGGCTCCCGGTTTTGATGGAGAGCACTCCAATTCAGGATATTGTCTCGTGCCTTACTTCGTGTAAAATTCTGAGTGTAATACGGTAATCTACATAAATTATTCTAACAAAGGTTTAGCTGTACAGTAGCCCTTAAGCTCCAAATTTAGTGACAAGTATATTAAAATTTGAAGCCCCCTGTTGTGTAATTGGTTGAGATGTCGGCTCTTACACTAAGGGTTCCGGGTTCGATCTTTGGGCAGTACAAACATTTGTGTGCATGAACATGTTTGTTTGTATTGGTCTGAGTGTTTTCTATATATAATAATTATGTATTTATTTATAGTAAATGTTTTTACGTCCTTGAGGACGTGACTACATAGAATGGCAAATTATATTACTCTAGTACAATGATGGTAAAAGTATAGATTCGTGATATGCTCACAAAACAATCGTAAAAAGTGTTCAGAATGCAGTGGCAGCACACACACACATATTTCGAATGAGCGTATTACCTATACAAAGAGCCTACAACTGTATACTCTTTGGCGGTTCGTTTTTTAGGCACGGATGGTGTATCTACCTTTATATATACAGAATATCATTGCTCTAGTATTACTAATACTCGTTCCAGAGTATTGCGTACTGACCTAAAATCAATTAGGGTCATATATTGACGAGCAACGGAATGGCAGCATATCATTGTCCAATGTATCATAATCCCTTGTTACGTTTGCTCACAAATACGTGCAAGATCTTCGTATGCTGGTTACTAATTCAAAGTTATATCAGTTGAACCAAATTACGCATAAACTATGCACGATATTAAATTGTAGTACAACTACTATACGAGTATTCACAGACTATCTATGTCATGGATAAAATTTAATTTACAAATTTCTTTATTTATATACACACCAAGTGGACTTATTGAACGCAAAAGTAATCTTTAAAAGGCGTATTATTATTACGAAATTTCCTAATAAAGTAACTTCTACCATTATAAAAGTAGTCTTTTTTCGGATACTGCTCATAATTACTTTATGTTACTACTAAATTTCTTTACTATAGAAATAAATAACTCATTCAATATGAAATGAGAATGATTTCGACATAGGAATGGATCATCATATTTAAAAAAGCATTTTTTTCTTCATGCATATTTACTAACTTATTACTTCTTGGACTTCACGCACGGTACATACACAAAAAAAATATTTTCAATTTTTGTCTTATTGTTCGAGTAGTAATCTCAGAAATGGATAGCCAATTTGGACGCGACTATTTTGGCAGGTAGCTAATAAAGAAAATTGTTGCATACTTTTATTTAAAGAAATTATTTTATTATAGAAAATTATTTTTAATAAAGAAAAATGAAATAAATCTGTACCGCGCGGCGTGCAACTCACGACGCGTAAGCTTGCGCTACGTTTTAGGCGCGTAACTCACAACGCGTAATCTTCGCGCTACGTTTTACAACGGGTTTCCTATTATACCGCAGGTTACAACTAGTAACCAATAAGAATCGAACTTCTTATGGTTGTTTGATTTTTGATGTTTTTTTTTCAATCTATCCCATTTCAATGTGCTCCATTGTAATTATTATAATTAAATTCCAGAATATTGGTTTGCGGGTGCGATTTATACGTCGACGCCGCCCAGTTGGGTACACTGATCAGCTAACCTACTAGACGTGTAGCTCTAGGAACTAAATTAATTTTGTTTGGTACTTCTAACACTATCATTTAAGGTGAGTGGCAGTGCAACTCCCTGTTAATGTCGTAGCTCCACGTGTGACACGGTTAGGAATGTTGGAATTTTCCACAACATTCACATTTGACGCTCATACTGCAGGTAATAAGTAAACCTTTGAAATTTTAGATTTTATTCAGTTGAAAACAACTCTAATAATAGAATAGCAGTTCACCTAAGTTTATTTCATCATCTTATCAGCCATTACATGTCCCACCGAGGGGCACGAGCCGACCGTATAGGCTTTATCATCCACGCGGGCCAGTGCGGATTCATGCACAACCTTTGAATTTTTTCGTAGGCGTGCGTAGGTTTCCTCACGATGTTTATCAGAAGATTGGTTTGCGGGTGCGATTTATACGTCGACGCCGCCAGTTGGTACCTGATCAGCTAACTACTAGACGTGTAGCTCTAGGAACTAAATTAATTTTGTTTGGTACTTCTAACACTATCATTTAAGGTGAGTGGCAGTGCAACTCCCTGTTAATGTCATAGCTCCACGTGTGACACGGTTAGGAATGTTGGAATTTTCCACAACATTCACATTTGACGCTCATACTGCAGGTAATAAGTAAACCTTTGAAATTTTAGCATTTTATTCAGTTTAAAACAACTCTAATAATATGAAATAGCAGTTCACCTTAGTTTATTTCATCATCATTATCAGCTCATTACATGTCCCCGAGGGGCACGAGCCGACCCGTATAGGCTTTATCATCCACGCGGGCCCAGTGCGGATTCATGCACAACCTTTGAATTTTTTCGTAGGCGTGCGTAGGTTTCCTCACGATGTTTTCATTCACCGTAAGAACATCGAATAAACGTACATATATTTTCGAAAACACATTAGTACGTTGCGGGATTTGAACTTGCACCCTCCAGATCGGAAGGGGTCAGTCCACACCATTGAGCCACTGACGCACTTTATTTATGATAATTGAAACAATAAAATTGAAATCGTTTTTTAACTGAGGACTTGTTTCAAGCAAGCGAGTAAAATATACTCGCTTGCTTGTTACTTGCAATACGGGTTGGAAGACTTCACGCACAACCTTGGAGCCTCTTCGCAGGCGTGCGCAGGTTTCCTCACGATGTTTTCCTTCACAGTAAGAGCGTTGGACGTACATATATTTTTCAAAAATTCAAAAACACATTAGTACGTGGTGGGATTTGAACCTCAGCCCTCCCGGTAGGAGGGCAACAGTCACACCATTGAGCCTCCGACGCTCGAGAAAATACCTCAATATTTTCACGTAAACATACATTCATTACTTTTCTACTCATACAGGTATGCAGAATGAACCAACAATGCTTTTTTGGAAAAACAACAGACTCAATTAGCTTAGCCCGTTATTTTTGAAACACTTTCCATTAAGTTTTATAGTTTATATTCGCTACTAAAGTTTTATGCTTTTAATTTTCTCCGCGTTTGGAGTGTTGCGGAGCAAGCCGGACTATGAATTTTGTAAAAGCGTTGGAAGCTTAAAAATAAATTATCGAAAGTGTAATTAATGCGGGCATTTTGGCGAATGGTCAAGTTTTGAAACACCGTCTGCGCGGTTTTTCATAAACAATACTCTTCAGTAAAATTTTTGATCACCATATTACTCTTATTTATTTAATTATGCATCATTATTTACACAGGCACTAGTCCCCAACTAAGCATTTTAGCCTGTAAAAAGCGACGACCCATTTGGTGTTGCGGTTGAGTGGTCGGCTGCAACACCAAGAGTTCCGGGTTCGATCCCCGGGCAGTACAAAGATTTGTGTGCATGAACATGTCTGTTTGTAATGGTCTGGGTGTTTTCTATATATGATATGTATGTATTTACGAAAAAAAAATGTATTTAAGTATATTTATCCGTTGTTTAGTACCCATAATACAGGCTTCACGCTTAACTTGGGGCTAGATGGCGCTGTGTAAATGTCAGTGGATATTTATTTATTTATTTATATAAATTAAACATGGAATCAACCAAACCAATATAAACACACATGTTTTTTGCCCACAAATCTTTGTACTGCCCGGTGATCGAACCATTCCACCTTAATCATTACACCAAATGTGTCGTAGGATTTTGCGAATTCTATCGAAGACTACAAATATGGCGATACTATCATATAAACCACATAATAATTATGTATAAGGCGGTTCGAGATCTTTGACATTGTAGTAAGTTTGTTTGTTCATACATTTGACTTTTACTACTATTAAATGATTCTTTAAGTTTAAACAATATTTATTGATAGATTAAATCTTAGTGTTACAATATGACTGTTTCCCGCGTACAATGCTAATGTCAAGAGAGAGATATTAGTGACGTGACATCACTCTTCAATTGATTAGGGATGGGTAGCGTTGGTCGTTTCATTTCCGTCTAACACTACAAAAAAAATGGAATTCACATACAATCTCCTTTCCAGTCACGGTTATTGCCAGTACAACTTACAACTGTTCAAATACAAAAGAAGCATCGGGGACACACATGGAACATCAACAATTGGCCAATACAAACGAGTCGACGAGCGTTTCTCTCACAAACGGGCTAAAACGCGAAACTGTCCCTGGAATTGTTTTGCTTAAACATTTTTTTTCCTGCTCTGCATTTTCATGCCGTGCGAACATGACCTGGTACGCGAAAGCCCCATTTCAGGCAATGCACCGAATTATTAGCTTTTACAAAGCGTGTGTTTTTACGGGAAAACAGTGATGGTTCCATTCGTGCTGTTGTTGATTTTGGAACGTGTTTTTTGTTCTTTAACACTTTGTTGTAGAACAGTGGAGAGTTTTTAATAAATGTATGGGCTTCTGCATAGTAGAGTAGATGGTAATTGTACTGGATTGTTTGGTGATCATTTCGACGACCCATTTGTAGCGATTGAGACGTCGACTACTACACCAAGGGATCCGGGTTCGATCCCCGGGCAGTACAAACAACTTATGCTGACATGTCTGTTTGTAATGGTCTGGATGTTTTTATGTATAATATTATGTTTGTATTTATTATGTGTAGTACCCACAATACAGACTTCACGCTTATCTTGGAACTAGATGGCGCTGTGTGAATGTCAGTGGATATTTATTTATTTTAAGGCTCTGGTGGCCTGCCAACACGCACTGGACCAGCATGGGCTATCATGGTCCGAATTCCCTTTTGATAGATAACAAATACCTCTCTCTTTAACATATCGCAGTCTACTGCCGGGCAAAATGTAGGTCAGGTGGGTCATGACCCCCCTGAGCTATTTTTAAGAACTATACTAACATACATTAACAAAATACTTTATAAGTTCTTAAGTTGACTACTACTATGTGACCCCGTCCTGGAGCCTAACCTGGATCCGCCCTTGACTGTAGGCACATATTATTAAAGAAACTCAAGCATTGATCTTTACATAAATAGAGTGAGAAAGAGATGCCGCTATTTATCGTTTATGGCGGTATATAATTCTATTTAAGTGAGAGTCATCGCTTGAGACTCGTTCTAGAATGCGAGCCAAATTTTTTAAGTAAATATTTCGCTCTTTTGCATTCCTTTTGCAAATCAAATTCTGTAAAAATTGTGTAAATTTGAAGCCTGAGGGGTTACCGCTATCTCTTAAAACAGTGTTACAATAATATTACTTCGTCTTTTCTGGTAAAATAATAATTATAACAATACTGTTTTAAGAGATTGTGGTTACCCCCCCCCCTGATTCTATAGTAAGTGAGTATAAACTTGTACAATGACATTAATGCTAGGTAAAAAATAATAACACAGAATACAACAACCAACATTTTATTATTCTAAAATATACCACTACATAAATCGTTTTGAAAATATTTGTAAACTTTGTGACAATTGTAAACAATTATAAAAAAACAATCGGAAAATAATCATAGAAAAAACTCAGATTTCTAACGATACAAACGAGATCATTAGAATAAACCAAGTCAAGTACGCAGGTACTTCAAGTTTCAAGGGAAAAAATCCTTTTTCCGACGTTTATCTGGAACGCGCGTGACACTCGCACCGGTGCCCTAAGGTCACGATTTGGGTTATGTCGGATCATATTTTATTTGGAACACCATTTACACGTTCCAATATATTTTTTCCATAACGGAATTGTTACGGACTTTCTATTCGCGGAGCGCTGGTTTGAGTTTTGTTAACAGGTAAAATTCTATGTTTTTTTCTGTACAGTTGTAAGAGGAGGTTTTAAATTTTTGGTATGTATTGCTACCTGAGTGATTGTCTTATCTTTTTTATATATTATATACAATGAAGTGAACAAGACGGCCGGATCGCTCAACCACTAGTAAGTCTGACCATGACAGATGTAGTGTTGGTGAAAAATAATGACAGTTACTGTGGTAAACTGTTGTGTCCTGCTCCCGTTTCCCGACACGACAGATGTTAAGTCCCTCACATCCGGTAAAATTATATAGTATAGTAAATTGTATGAATTCAAATGAATATTGTTGAATTTGTATGGGTGCTACTTACATGACATATTAGCTTCATGCTGAACACACAAAACACAGAAGTATTGGCCCTGCTTCACGTTATAGTCTAGTTGATTGACTTATCTATATGCCTAGTTCAGCATTAGACTAATGTCTGCTTTAGTATAACCTAATACGTATGAAGTTTTTAGGGTTGTAACAGTTTTGGTGTAGGTCATAAATTATTATATAATTTTATTGGATTTTCGTCGGTGGCTCAATGGTGTGGACTGTTTCCCTCCTACCGGGAGGGCTGAGGTTCAAATCCCGCCACGTACCAATGTGTTTTCGAATCTGCGAAATTATATGTACGTTACCCGACGCTCTTACGGTGAAGGAAAACATCGTGAGGAAACCTTCGCGCACGCCTGCGAAGAGATTTAAAGGTTATGCGTGAAGTCGTCCAAACAGCACTGGGCCCGCGTGGACGACTAAGGCCTAATCACTCTCTACGGGTAGGCTTGTGCCCCTTGGTGGGGACGTTTAATGAGCTGATGATGATTGGATTTTCACTTTTCAATGTGCACAACTTATAGAATTGCTACCCGTAATTTACAACCTAATTGTATCTTCAAAAAGAAACATTCTAATAAGCCTCTCTAATTAGGGTAGTCGTATCTATAGCATTATCTTTCATCTGATTCCCAATATTCTATACACAGACAGAAACAACAAAACTAATATACGAATGCGTTCATGTTACGAGAAGGGCAAACTCCAACATTAAAAGCAATACAAAATTTAATTTATTAATTAAGTAATATACGCAAGCGTGGACAAGATACGTCAATTTAATTAATTCCAGTACTCGATATCTGTTTGCGTTCAGAGTTTCAATAAACCGATCAGTGCTGACGCCACGTTTGCTACAGTAATGGTACATATATTACTCGTATATGTTCTATATGTATGATGCAATCATATAACGGCCCACTGTAGGGCAAAGGCCTTATCTATGTTTTAAGTGTACTGGACAGGACGCTTACCTGAGGGTAAGTGTTACGGCATTAAAGAAAACCATCAACTGATAAACAGTTATTATCATCCATCAATGCCGCACTGCGCCCGTCAGCCTAATCTAACCTTAAGATGTTACGTCACTTATATCCGTTAATTTCACTAGCTAGAGTGCCCTCATTCCCAAAACACAAAAGTGCATAACACTCCTGTTTACCGGGGCGATATCGGGCACTGCAGTGGTACCTACCTAGACTACTCAGTACCGAGTCTATCACCCAGTAAAAGCTGCTATAGGATGATTTGAGCGATGATCTATTTGGTGTAATGTTTGTGATGTTGTGGACATCGGCTACTACAATAAGGGTTCCGGGTTCAATCCCCGGGTAGTACAAACATGTATGTGCATAAACATGTCTGCTTGTATTGGTCTGGGTATAATATGTATGTACTTACAATAAACATGTTTATAGGTATGTTTATCAGTTTTTTAGTACCGAAAGATTAGTTCAATGATAAGTTTGGGACTAGATGACGTTATATGAATGTAAGTAAATATTTATTTATTTATTGTAAATTTAGAAAGCTATCAACAAAAGCTCACCAATTCCGTTCGTTTTTAATTAAAAACGTATCTCCCTTGAGCACATTTGTTCACCGATCAATCTTATGTTATCATCCGCAGCTGACTTACATTCAACGAAAACAAATTACCCTATAAATTGTATCCGAAACGTGACCAAGCGCAGTTTTCGCTATTTTTGAATACCTACACTATTTTTCGCAAGCTCACCAGTTTTGGCTTCATTTCGTTGCGATGTTTACGGTACATTTGGTCGTGTGATAGGTTGTCAGTTTTTATTTATAGAGGGTGAAATATATGCACTATTTTTTACAGTTTATTAAAGTAACGTTGGAGATAATATCATTACCAATGAAAACACTTGTTGCCTTTAAAGTTTAATGTCCACTATACACTTGGTGGTAGACTCGATACTGAGTCGTCTAGGTAGGTACCGCAGTGCTAGATATCGTTTCATGGAATTGACTGTCCGTGTGGGATGGAATATTTCCTGCAGTGGAACGATAGGGACTAATAATGATTTTCATGTATGTCGAAACATATTATTGAATTTGATTTTGTAATAGATAGCACATGAGATACTCTATTTCAACCATCAGAATGTCCCAATAAAAAAAACTTTAAGTGGAAAATGTGTCTTCTGAATTATTTTCCTTGGAAACAGTTTCAGAATAACCGTGACACACGGAAAAACTGCGGTTACACCAAAATGCCGATGTATATTAAAACGTTCCTCAAATAAGCCTATACGTTACTATTCGTGTGAATTTATGTGATTTTTTGATATATTCGGGAAGAGCGTCGAATTTCCGGAGCGGTCGACTGACCGGGACTTCCAACCTTTGGCCCGGTTTATTTAGCCGATGCTCGTGTTTACATCACTTTCGAAAATATTTGAGCCTCAAAATAAAGTGAGCATCGAGTAGCAACATGATAGTGTTGGTTTTACGTTATACATTTCAATTAGTGCGCAGAGCGGAACTAGATTTCTGAAACGACGTATTTTTTTATTTTTCTGATTATTATTATTAATAACTAGCTGACTCGGCGAACTTCGTACCGCCTAACAGTCAATTAATATCGTGTTACCTTTAGCTGAACTAATTTTTAAAACATTTAAATTATGAACGCACGTGTAAACAATTTGTGTGTGTGTTAATAATTTGTCATTATTTCTGAACGCATGTCAACTATTACGTATAGTATTTGATAGGATGGACCACAGATTTCCCAATACAGGAGATAGGGCAAGCCGCGTTTTTACGTGCGACAAATGTAAGCTCAACGAGCATACACTGGCTGCCAGTTTACGCTCTGTGAGACGAGTCAAGACGCACGAATATTAGAAGAAATTACCGTTTTTTTCCAAAATGCCATCCTGTGCAATTGTAACATGCCATCATCGCAAGGAATCAGTAAATTTACCAAGAAATATAATAACTTTTCACAGGTAAGAACCGAAAAGAAATTGCGACACTGGGACTGCCTATAAACTAGGCGGCTTGTCCAGTCTAATTGTATATTCGGATGTCTGTGGGATGGACAGTAAATGTTTAACAGGTACGAAACAAAGGTAACATTTAGGAAAAATGAATTATCTTTTATAATTATTTTCGTCAAGTTTTAATTTTTTTAAGAGTGTTTCTGCTATTCGGGGCGGGGACAAATTCAACGAACAAAAACCATGAAAATTGGTCTAGCGGATCTCGAGTTATAAGTGTTGTAACAAACCCGACTTTGTTTTATATATATAGATGTCCAAAGAAATCATAATATAAGGATGGAATCTTAGCCTTTTGAATGAGTGCTAAATATATATGCATAAACATAATATGCTTATTAAATAATGATATTACAAATGCACTTTTTTTCAAACGAAAAAAATATATTAAGTATTACGAGAAAAGTAGCTATTAAGAGATCTGTTAAAAATATAAATGTTATAACAAGCAAATGGAGTGTATCTCATCATCATCATCAGCTTATTAAACGTCCCCACCGAGGGGCACGAGCCTACCCGTATAGGGTGATTAGGCCTTAGTCGTCCACGCGGGCCCAGTGCGGATTGGGCGAATTCACGCACAACCTTTGAATTTCTTCGCAGGCGTGCATGAAGGTTTCCTCACGATGTTTTCCTTCACCGTAAGAGCGTCGGATAACGTATATATATTTTCGAAAATTCGAAAACACATTGGTTCGTGTCGGGATTTGAACCTCGGCCCTCCCGGTAGGAAGGCGACAGTCCACACCATTGAGCCACCGACGCTCATGGAGTGTATAAATGCGAAATAAAATAAAAGGCGTAATATTAGAAACTCTAACTACAATAAGCTGAGTAAATATGAAACTAACTTTCCCAACTTCATAACGATATCTGCATTGACTCGCAGTAAATGTGACTGAATTAATTTAACGTCAAAGTTGCTAAGTACTCGACCCTCCGAGCTCTTTTACGCTGAAACAAATGGATGTACCGTGAAAATAGTGTTGTCCAATGTCGACTTTTTATTACATAATGTATCATAACATTTAGTTTGAAATTTTATTATGTTTATTATTATATACTACTCTCTCTCTCTCTTCAACCTATTGCAGTCCACTGCTGGACATAGGCCTCTCCCATTTTGCGCTAGACATCCCGGCATCTTCGCCTTTCTCATCCAGCTTCCACCAGCGACCTTTCGCAAGTCGTCGGTCCATCGGGCCGGAGGCGTCCTTCGCCCTACTATACGCCCTTATACTACCTATACCTCTATGAAATGAATATGAAATATAATAAAGAAGAGTAACAACGAGCGTCGCAGAAGAGCTTCGGTACCTCAATGGTGCGATATGTTGCCTTCCGATCGTGAGGGCGCAAGTTCAAATCCCGCCATGTACCAATGAGTTTTCGAAATTACATGTACGTTATCCGGCGCTCTTACGGTGAAGGAAACATCGTGAGCCCGCGTGTTTGTCTAAGGCGTAATCACCCTTCACGGGTAGGCTCGTGCCCCTCGGTGAGGACGTTTAATGAACTGATGATGATGAGTAAAAACAAGGATGTAATGCTATGAAAATGTTTGTATTATAAATGCCTGTGGTCTAATGGCCACAGTGTTGGGTTGAGATCGCTACCCTTTCGAGTTTCGGGATAAGGTCAAAATTAGCGGGTATAGGAGACCTAACAATCATCTCATTGAGTAATGGGCGCGGAATAGTATTGTCGGAAATAATCACTTTAAACAGTCATTGTTTTTCATCAATACTGCTCTGTCATGGTCAGGCATGTCACTTAATATCAGTTAAGTGAACTGACCGTCCTGATCACTTTGTGAAATAAAAAAAATGAAATGGTATATATATATATTTAAATTGATATTAAAAATTGCATTAAAGCTTCTACCCCAACACGATACAAAAAAACATTTACAGNAATGTTTTGAATAATAATACTCGTACAACGACAAATTGTCATTTGATTTTACAATGAGTTCTTTTATGCGAAAATGGGAAATGCAATTGAAATAATGGTCTTTGGTGATCACGATCAATACCACATTGACCGTGATCACCAAAGGGCTATTGTCCAAATCATCTCAACTACAACAAGCTAGTCTTAACTAATTCGCGCAGATTTATTATATGCGCCTTAATTCTACCCAATTCTACTCATTTCTTGGCATAACGACACCATTTTGACACTTTACAATCCAACTGCAAATTTGGTGTTCCGGTAAAGTGGTAACTATATAGAAGAATGAATTTTCTTATAGTGTCAATACATAAAATTGAACAAATGACTGAAAAAATTTACCAACAAGACACAATAACTAATGTATAGAGCTTTTTGAAATTAGCAGAATTGGGGCCCTGTACGGTAAACATTTCTACATTCATTTGTAAATGACTATAATGTGTTTTATTACAACCACAGGAACATAAAACGACGACCTTTTAACCAACGGTGTGTCAACAACAAACTTTTACTGTAATGTAAACGTTTTATTAAGTTGGGAGAAACCAGCGTGTCTTTTTAAATTAATTTGCAATCATGGATGTATAACAATACGGACTGAGTCTGAGAACAAAACTGTGTCTAATACGGCCAGTTTTTTGTATGGAATGCCATAAATATTAAACTCGCCGCCTAAATTATTAAAAAATTATAAACTCGCCTCTGCCATCAGAGCCCAAAAAAAACTGAATAAAAAAACTTTAAAATTTTCAAAATGACATAGACAGGAGCTGTCATTTCGGCGACACATTTGATCTATTACAGACACTCCGTCCGAATTTTTTTGACTAGACGTCAAAAAAATTATGTTCTTTGCAGTATTACAGAAAAAGCTTTTTAAGTGAAAAATGCTCTATTTATCTCTTATCTCTAAATATTATTATACACGGTTTTCATTAGGTCAACATGCTAGGAAAGGAATTAAGATCTAGGTAGCACGACGGAGTTTGTAAACTGTGAATTTATGACGCCTGCGGCTGTGCTTGAAATTCATTGCAAAGCAAGTCAACATGTACATATTTAAGCATACAAACTTTTTGTATGCTTAAATAGGAAACTATGGACAAAGTTTTAAAAAAAAAGTTGTGTACGTGCGCTGCAAATGCGTGGACTGTTGTATTTTTTTGTATATACATAGGACCTCATTTTTACAAAAGGAACTGAAAACGTTTTAGTAGACTATTCGTTCAACATATGTCTCGGCATTTTTGTGGCCCGAATGTTTAATCTTTAAATTAAAGAAACGTTTTGTCTTTCTTCTTGGTTAAGTTAAATAATCGATTAGGTTAAGCAAACATATTTAATAACTGAAACAAAGAAATCATGAATCGATTCATTGATTGGGTTTAATTGATTGGAAATCATATGTAATATCTTTATGGTTTTTTAAATCAATAAGATAAGATTTCACATTTTTCATTGTCAAATTGTCCACCAACGATCCTAATACACACTAGGCTGTTATACCATATCTAGAACATGCATTTACCGCCCATACCTCAAGACTTGCGGCAACGTGCCGTTCGGGCCGTTAAATTTACCGCGGCCATTATGATGACGTCACCGTAGGCGGTATCACGAACAAACGACTTTTGTTACGGACTGCAACTCAGAGACATTGTCTTAGACCAGGAAGCCACGAGCATACTCGGGCTTTTTGTTGCCTTTCTGTCTTGTCACTCCGACTGGGCGGTGAATGATACGATTCGTTAGTCAAAGAGGACAATAGATAGTTTAAGACACTGCTTTGTAACTGTGACGAGTGTTTTGTTTTGTAAATAAAGTAACTTTGTTTGCTCGTTTGAGAAAATATATAAGGAATATTCATGCAGGACTTTAACAAGAGTTCAACCTTTAAAAGCAAAACAGGAACAATCAACACAATAAACAATAGAATGAGTTAGAAAAAATCATAGTCCGACATAATTTGTGTAGCAATTGAATGAAAAAATACTAAAATAATTACAAAATAAACTGGATCATTAATTAATCGGCCGAACAGGTGTGGATCAGCAAATTGAAAAATAGCAAAAGGTTTGTCCAGATATTTTTTTATTAATCATGCAAAATATTAATATAAATTGCCGTGTGGGGACGGCAGAATAGAATACATGTGTCCCCACCCCAATTCCTCCCGAGGGTGTCGTAGGAGCCGACTAAGGGATCTTATACCGGATGGTGGGCAGCAGCGCCATCCTGCGTACTGGTTCACACTGCGGTCACCAACCCGCTTGCCCAGCGTGGTGACTATGGGCATACACCCCACATGAGTAGCGCCAGACAGAATCGGCCCCCAGTTCCCGGGAGCCCCACTATTCCCGATCACGACAGCGGTCGCGGTTACGGTGGGGCGGGGGGTGCGAAGAATCCCCGGGTTACGGTAGGCTGCCACAAAAACTATATTTGGCTACGTACAATGGACGCACGATACGGCTGGACCATCACCTCTCCGAATTAGAAAAAGAGTTAAGTCGTATTAACTGTAAAGTGTATTTGTCATATGTTGGTAGATGTAGTGTTTTTTTATTAAATAAAGTTTTCTTCCTAAAGTGGGAGACATTGTAGCTAAAGCAGTAGAATAACTCCAGCATACTTTCCTGTTTGACTATCTAAGGTTGCTTACAACTTAACAATCCAGTAAAGATACACAAACAAGTTGATAAACACATCAACTTGAGTACACTTGGCAGTTTATTTCGCTTCGTAGCTCGCCAAACTTTGCAACAGTTAAATTTGCACTATTATCCTTTGCAGGTGTTTACTAAAACAAAACAAGCCTTCATTAATTGCTTGTAAACACTTAGGCTAATTATGTTGCCTTTTAAACTGGATTGGTTTATATGAGGCAAGACTATAGGGTTGCTTTCTATAGACATTTTTAGTTTTGTAATTATTTTTTTTGATAAAATTATAAATTGTCGCCTATCAACACACAAATAATGCAACAATTTGATATTATTTATAATATAATTAGTGCTTATTTGTGAAGAGAGACACAGTTAAATAAATAATAATAATAAATATCTACTGACATTCATACAGCGCCATCTAGCCCCAAGTTAAGCGTTAAGCCTGTATTATGGGTACTAAATAACGGATAAACATACATTTATAATTTTTTTTTGTAAATACATACATATTATACATAGAAAACACCCAGACCATTACAACAGACATGTTCATGCACACAATGTTTGTACTGCCCGGGAATCGAACCCGGAACCCTTGATGTTGCGGCCGACCTCTCACCGCAACACCAAATGGGTCGTCAATCAAAATAGTTATTTATCCTTTAACTGCCGCTGACGGATATATCCAACAAAAAAAATTTTCTCCATACTACGGTTGCCTGGAAAAGATCGCCTTGTGCGATGAGGCCGCCTATTGTACTTAATTTTATAACAATATTTTTCTGTTTTTTTGTTTTTAAAGTGCAATTAAGTATGTAATAAAATAATAAAAAAATAGATTTTCTGTTATGTGTTTTTACCATGTAATCGCAGAATACAAAAAAAAACTTTTGTTTCTAAAAGTAGACGAAATAAAGGATTGTTCGAACCAGGAAGGTTTGATCATAGAAAGGAAGACTGACAGTTAAACTTTTAACAGTAATAAGATTTAATCAAAATAACATTATAAGCAACGGTTTGTATACGACAACACATTTCTCCGGATGAAATAACGTCTGGATTGGTAACACCTGCGCTTTGCAATCACGATGTTTATCGCGCTTCTTACTCACTTTCTACGTTCACCCGCTCTTCAGGGTCTTAGTAAAAACTGTTATGTCATTTCTACGGAAAAATTTAAATTTTACTTGGAACACATCACTTTTCTTTGGATATTGAAATAATATTGTATTCTATGATAAAATATTTTGATTATTACATTTTTTGTAATTGCAGGAACCGTGTACACATGCCCATAAAGGATAAGCAAAAACAAAAAAAACTATTCAATAAGTCTCAAAGAAGTTCTAATATCTGATTCGTTAATTAAAAAAGATGTTTGATTTCTACTAGTTTAAGTGTTGGTTTTACAGTAAATGAGGAGATTTTACATTAGAAATTTTACATACATTCAGCGTGCAATACATTACGTATTTTAAAAAAATGTTGTATCGGTTACTTTGTGGAGTTTTATTCAATAAATCAATGCAATTATCAGAACATTAAGATAAAAAATTATAGAACATAAGATATTGCCTACAGATGATTTATTTATTTTGCTTAGTCTTAGTTTGACCATATTTGTTACTTACATTTTGTTTGAAAGCAATACTGGACCAGCTTCGCAGATTTCCCCATATGTTATGTTTCCTATTGAATACTTAATCATTTGCTGAGCCGTGTATTCTTAAGATAACTTATTCTAGCCGTGGATTGTTTGGGTTCATAAGGGGAAGTGCTCTCTGTTATTTGAATGCCTAAAACTTTATGCTTCTCATCGGAAACCGATCAAAGATACTATCAACATAATATCATCTACCAGCTTAGTAGGTTAATTAACATATTAGTTAATTTTGCGACAAAGCCATGCATGAAATATTACGATTGCCTGAAGTTGTTGTGTTTGCATATCCCTATTTTTCAATAAATTGCAATATTATACTTGATGTTTGTACGTAGTATGATAATAGAACATACGTCAGATTTGAAACGTCTTTTCCTATTTTTTTGTGTCTATACTTTTGTCCATGAGATTTTTTTTTTTATATTGTTACATGCCGACAGGATGTTTTCTTAAATTCTTTGGCGAGAACAGGAATACGACGCTCGTGTTCCGCAAAAACTGACCCAAATTGTTCGCACTGTGCTCTGCAATCAGCCGGTTCTTTATCGTGGGATTTCTGACTTTGCACCTCCTGGAACCTAACTTTATACCGACGTAAAACCTTGTACAACCTTAAGTAACCCATATTAGTAATTTTATTAATCACCTAGGTATTTAATTAGATTCATACTGTTAGATAAACGCTAACCATAGCTTAAAAAAATATATTTAATAATAATAATAGTAATTAGTGTTGGCATTGAAGATGACCATGACCAGAGAAGCCGACCCATGCAATGATATTCTTGTATAAATAAAGGTAGATACGCCACTCGTGCCTCATAATGGAACCGCTAAAGAGAATACAATTATAGGCTCTTTGCTTAGGTAAATGAACACTCATTCGAAATATGTGTATGTTTGCTGGCGCTGCATTTGGAACAATTTTTTTTTTGGTTTTGTGAACATATCACGAATCTATACTTTTACATCATTGGACCCATGTTGATAAGTCACCATGGTTCCAGGTTCGTTTCCTGAGCAGCATAGACATATACACATTAACAATCAATAAGCTCATTTCAAACCTAACGGAATTGTGACCCATCGTTCAACAGGACTACTAAAATACTTTCACGCGCATCAAAGTATATGTCAAACAAAGCAAAGCCGCAAACGTAAACCAAATGCACTATGCCAAGAGCTTAGTTTCTTGCCACGTTGCAATAATACCATTGGCTTAGCGAAGCAAATGTGAGTACATCGACAACCAAAAGCCATATCTTCAGCAAAGCCGAGTGTAACTCAGGGTGGGACCGCCAACCGCAAGCCACGCACTGGACTTAGTCGGCGTATTCTAATACCACTGGTAGCGATAGCAGATACTTATTTTCATATTTTTTTAAGTTTCTTTGCCTTTTACGACCATTTGGTTCCATCCCCGGGCAGTACAAACATTTGTGTGCATGAACATGTCTGTTGTAATGGTCTGGGTGTTTTCTATCTATAATTTGTATGTACTTACAAAAAATATAAGTATGTTTATCCGTTGTTTAGTACCTATAATACAGGCTTCACGCTTGGGGCTAAATGGCCGCTGTGTGAATGTCAGTGGATATTTGTATTTTTATTTTATTTACGGCAACTCCAGTGTCTTGACTAGTTAGTCGGCGAATTAGATCATCAAGTAACTATTTCAGAAGAGCAGGCTTTAAAAAAATGCAAATTATCTTAGTTTCGTTATACGAAAGATCTTCAGTTAATACAAGTGGGCAAAGCAATAGTGCAAAGAACTAAAGCTTCTAGTTGCCTTCTACGGAAGTATTTTCTCGAGTGGCTACATTCTACCGACCTCGCGATCTTTGGTAAACGTAACACAACCCCGATGATGATTAATAAGAAATGAAAATTAAACTTAAGCTAATTGATATATTGAGTAATAGTTTGTTTAAAAGTTGATGTACGAGTATATGCATACTTTTTTTACTGCGGTTAATGATGACGACCGTGATATGAATATATATGAAATAATATCAAAAAATTATGATTATGAGCGTCGGTGGCTTCAATGTGTGGACTGTCTCCTATCGGGAAGGCTGTGGTTCAAATCACGAGACGTACCAATAAGTTTAAAAAATATATGTTATCCGACGCTCTTACGGTGAAGGAAAACATCGTAGGAACACCTGCGCACGCCTGCGAAGAGATTCAAAGGTTGTGCGTGAAGTTGGCCAACCCGCACTGGGCCGCGTGGACGACTAAGGCCTAATCACCCTTTACGGGTAGGCTCGTGCCCACGTTTAATGAGCTGATGATGATGATGATTGTCATGATACACAGTTGAGGTCCAATAACAATTCCTGAATGATAAGGTTTTGGAAAATAATAAATGTTATTGCTTTTGAGTATCAGTATGGTGTATATACACTCAAGAGATTTCGTTATTCAGAACACAAATGTAATTTAATCTGATTAACTTCCTGAAATATTTAATTAATTTCATCTTGTACCATTTTCAATTGGTGTGGGTCTCTTGATACCTTATTATTGTAATTTCAACAATGTGATAAATTATTTCATCTGATACTTTGCATAATATAATATATAATAATAATATATATATATAACCTTACATGCTATCGGTACTTTTGATTTAGGCGTCAACTAAGCAAATGGAAACCGACGACTAAATATATGAGTAGTGATTTATTTTTAGTATACTCATTTTAACAAAACAGATACGTTTCATTTCAACAAGTGACGTATTTTTGAATATATACTAGTATGTATATTTACGTACAGTACCTTTTGTGTTTTAATAATTATTTTTTATTTAGAACCTACGGGTAAATTTAACTACGCGTAAATTTAATTGTACTATTTCTTACATAAAAAGTCGATTTGACAAAGCCTTGTTTCATGTAAACGGTTGATGATTGTTAGTATGGAGTATGATAACGAAGATAAAGCCACCGGATGAGAAGTTATACGCCACCCCATGACAGTCAGTCTTAGAAAAACTAATATGTCCTACGCCTGTCATCCAAGAACGGATAACTATTTGGCCTTCTGCACTCCTTTATTTCATCATTATCAGCTCATTAAACCAAGGGGCACGAGCCTTACCCGTATAGGGTGATTAGGCCTTAGTCGTCCACGCGGGCCCAGTGCGGGTTGGACGACTCCACGCGGGCCTAGTGTAGGTTGGACTACATTGATTTAAATAGCTTTAATATCTCCTTAATTGTCTCTTTTCGAAACACTGAAGGAAAATACGAGCCAAGCATCTAGTAGACTGTGATTTAAAAACAATTGTATTACATATAATATAAGTGTCCTGACTAACTAAGATTGGACTGTATACGGAGACTAGGTTCTTTCATTATCAGGGAGAAAAATTTGGCATGACTAGAGAGTGATACTCATGTGGGGTGTATGCCCGTAGTCACCACGCTGGGCAAGCGGGTTGGTGATCGCAGTGTAAACCAGTACACAGGATGGCGCCGACGACTTGCGGAAGGTCACTGGTGGAGGCTGGATGAGAAAAGCGGCGGACCAGGATATCTGGCGCAAAATGGGGGAGACCTATGTCCAGCAGTGGACTGCGATAGGTTGAATACATAGAGAGTGATATTGGCTGGAAGAGTTCGTGGAGATTTTATGCATCCGGATATTAATAGCTTACTTTATTAGCCACTCCACATCGCCAGCTTCATATTGCCCCAACAGCTGACGACACGATCCACCCATTTGTATAAGGACCGATCTTCACCAAGATATATGAGGAAGGCCTGATTTATCATAAGACTGTTCGACAATATGACTATAAATTAAATAGTGATTGGATTTATTATTTGCTGACCGTACTAGCTTTTGAGCTTGGGATTAAGGCAGCGCAAACTGGCGACGCAGGCGACAAACACACCGCTTGTTAGTTTTGTGAGCGCACTCTGATTGCGGAACAGGTGCCGTCAATATCGACACGTTTGTGCTGGCTATACAGAAAAAAGTGGCACTAATTTCAACCCGTGTGTAGTTTTTGATTTTCCGACTGTACAAACAAATGAGTTGTGTTTTGGATTTATTGGGTTGCTTTTCAAATTTGGCTTTTTAAACTGGTTGACTTATAAGTTTAATGTAGTCGGAGAGCCGGCCGAAGGATGGACTTACATTTAATTGTAGTCGACTGACGTGCGTGAATGAATTTAGGCGGTCGATCTTTGACAACTCAATTCTACTCATCGAATGCTTTACTTTCCCGTATATTTAGTTCATGTATCCTAAGGGTTATGAGAACAATGTCTATAATTACAACCAGAAATTAGGTCATAATTTTGCATGCGGGAAAAATCATGCATTTTAAGGGGTGTCGACCTTTAGTTCTTCTTTTTTCTTTTCTTTCTTCTTTAATATTAAAAAAATGTTTACTTATCTGATCTATAGGACTTTTATCGGTCGGCTCTCGAACTAATAGTTTCCTGTTTTCATTTTGTCCCAATTTATAACAGGTTGTGTAGTCGTTGTTTATAACTATTCTTCAAATGAATATGGTAAATATGCTTACAAATATTTCTCACACGTATAGATCAGATCTTACGATATACCTTAGCAATGTGCTGTTATGTGGTCTTAATCAGATTTTTGGGAAATAAAATTGGTTAAGCCCGTCTGTTTACATCATGAAGCTTAC
>PQWD01002026.1:0-13660 GCA_019425675.1 Leucinodes orbonalis | reverse complement strand
CACGCGGGCCCAGTGCGTATTGGCCAAATTCTCGCAAAACATTTTAATCCCTTCGCAGGCGTACGCAGGTTCCGCCAGTTTCCCTTTACCATAAGAGCGTCGGATAATGTACACATAATCTCGAAATTTAAAAAATCACGACGCTCGCTACATGTCATAATGAGCGACGTGAATGAAAATTCTGCCCAACTGACACGATGGGCAGAATTTTACCGCAGACACTTTTTGAGTGAGACTGCGCCTCTAGTTAGTTCATTATCTAATATGCTGAAGACAGTATATGACATGATTAAGTAAAAACACATTATATTTTCAAATCTCACCTAAAGTTTTTTATTTTTATATTATTAACAGAGTAAGCTAATTACATAAGAAATGCTTGGTAAAATTTCCCAAGCAGCCGAATTCAGCATTTACGATTCGTCGATCCAGAAAATTAATATTAAAATTACATTATGAGGACTTCATATTTTTGGGGGAGAATCCTATATTTGGGATTCGCACGGGGCTTAATGCTTGACAAAATTACGGAGTGAAGTTCATTTTATGATTACGTTTTTTAATGATACTCACTTTAATAATCTTACGCTTCGACTCAAATTTTGAAATGATAACCATTTGTGTGATAGCGTCGGTGGCTCAGTAGTGTGGACTTCCGATCAGGAGGGCGCAGGTTCAAATCCGCCACTTACCAATGTGATTTCGAATTTTCGAAATTATATGTACGTTGTCCCACGCTTTTACGGTGAAGGAAAACATTGTGAGGGGACCCGCACACGCTTACGAAGAGATTCAAGGGTAGTGCGTGAAGTCGGCTTTTTTATTTATTTCTTCAAAAAAGTACAGATTATAACAAAACTTAGCTTTCTGACAAATTGTGCAACAGTTTGTCGGCGGCTAACCTGCACTCGGCCCGCGTGGACGACTAAGGCCTAATCACCCTATACGTGTAGGCTCGTCTCGACGGGACGTTTATGAGCAGAATAATGATGATGTCACCAATTAAAATCTGCTATAAAACAGAATCATCATCAGCTTATGAAACTTCCCCACCGAGAGGCAATTACCCGCATAGGGTGTATAGGCTTAGTCGTCCACGCGGGCCCAGTGCGGATTGGCCAACTTCACGCACAACCCTTGAATCTCTTCGTAGGCGTGCGCAAGCTTCCTCACGATTTTTCTTTTACCGTAAGAGCGTTGATAAATGTACTTCTAGTTTAGAAAATTCGGAAACACATTGATACATGACGGATTTGAACCTGCATCCTCCCATCGGAAGGCAACACTAATGAGCCACCGACGACCTTATTGGTAACTATTAGACAGTTCGTTTTATAATTTTTTTGTACTGACTTTATTTCATAGGGATATATAGAGAATGGATTTCTATTTCAATGACCATGTAAACTAGAAAATTTCATCCTAAGTCGAGATCGAACCCTATACTTTTAGCATTAAAGATAGAATTTATTAGTTGATAATTTCCACATACATTACACAGCAACAAGTGACATGTGGTGGTGACATGTGGGGTTCGTACGCGGGTACATACATTATTGTGCAAAACATGCCTGTTTGTATTGGCGTGGTGTTTCTATGTTTGTCTGTATTCACGAAAAACATAGATAATTATATATCCGTAGTTTAGTACTCCTTGTTTTAAAAAAAATAATATTTCGCTGTGTAAATGTATGTAAGATATGTATTGTTATTACCTAAAACTTTGAGCGTCGTAGAAAATTTCCATCCTAAGTCGAGATCGAACCCTATACTTTTAGCATTAAAGATAGAATTTTATTAGTTGATTAATTTCCACATACACTTACACAGCAACAAGTGACATGTGGTGGTGACATGTGGGGTTCGATACCGGGGTACATACATTATTGTGCAAGAACATGCCTGTTTGTATTGGCGTAGGTGTTTTCTATGTTTGTCTGTATTCACGAAAAAACATAGATAATTATATATCCGTAGTTTAGTAGCTCCTTGTTTAAAAAAAAAATATTTCGCTTGTAAATGTATGTAGAGATATGTATTGTTATTACCTAAAACTTTGAGCGTTGTGGCTCAGTGGTGTGGACTGGCGCCTTCCTACCGGGAGGGCTGAGGTTCAAATCCCGGACACGTACCACTGTATTTTCGAATTTTCGAAAGTATATGTAACGTTATCCGACGCTCTTACGGTGAAGGAAAACATCGTGAGGAAACCTTCATGCCGCCTGCAAGAGATTCGAAGGTTGTGTGTGAAGTCGTCCAATCCGCAACTGGGCCCGTGCGTGACGACTAAGGCCTAATCACCCTATACGGGTAGGCTCGTGCCCCTCGGTGGGGACGTTTAATGAGCTGATGATGATGATGAGACAGTTCATTCTACTATACAATTACCATTGTAAATAATAACGTGAAAGTTTTACCAGAATACCAAACACAGTTACGAAAGTGTCGTAATGGTGTCGTAATGTCACTAGAATTGTGGCCCAAAGTGTGCTCGCATACAGTGCATGCAAAAAGTGACGTAGTGAGATACACACGTATGTAATTAACCTGAAATCGCTTCCGTAAGCCGGCTCGCCCAATTACGGTACAGTTGCGACCGGCTCCATTACTGGTGGTTGATTCCGCGATTAATTTAATATTTACCCATTTAATCAGTTAACTGGAGAGTAGGATTTTGGTGTCGCACGATTTTTCTCACTTATTTTTCCATTATCGACTCACTAACTTTTGCCCATGGCTTCGCTCGCGTTAAGAAGTATTATTTTTCATCCCCTATATTATGCACTTAGGGGTGGACTCCTTATCCTTTCTTAGGGGATGCCTACATTATAGTAGCTTTGTGCATGAAAAGTCTCAGCCGTATAGGTTCAAAATTGTCAAAGTTTTATACCCTAATTTATCTCCTTGGAGGGTAGAATTAATCAAATCCTTTCTTTGCGGATGTCTACGTCATAACATTTACCTGCACGCTAAATTTCACTCTGATCCGTCCAGTGGTTTGGGTTGTGCGTCAATAGATCACTATGTCCGTCGAAAAACAAATTGAATATAAGTTTATTTATCCGTTGTTTAGTACCCAATGGGTATTATGGGTAAAACCCATAATACAGGCTTCACGCTGAACTTGGGGATAGATGGAACTGTGTCGATGTCAGTTGATACTTTTTATGTTTTTATTTTGTTTATTATAAGCGGAAACGATATGAAACATAGTTTACATAAGTTTCTTATTGATAAAATGTATTATAAAATTGACGATTTTTTTAAAGATAGGATTTGACATAAATTATATAATATTAATTCTTGACATCATGATTTAAATTCAAATAAATGGTTTTAAATACTTAAAAAAATATGAAATATGATATATTATATTAGATATGAATGTTTAAAATTTTAAATAAATTATTATTCATGTAAAAAATATTAAGACAGTTATATACATTTTCTACTAAAACTTTTGCACGTCGAATTTTCGACTGAGTATGTTGGAATTGTATTGAAATGAACACCAAATTGTAACCATATTCTTGCAAATAAATGATTTTATTATTATTATTATTATTATTGATAATTTTTATCACCCATTCGAGAATCCAAACATAGTGATATATGGGTTAGCTGTTTGTTGCCCGGGATATGTCGACCGATTCCTTGATCCGTACATTGAGGTACCAGGTTCTGAGCGTGATTTCAATTTGTTATTTCAAATTTAATTGGGGTTTTTATTTTCTGATTCATTTCAACGGCTACAAGGGCCGACATATTGTGGCTTATACCTGAAAGCTATTAACGTTTTCATTCTACAAAGTTGACATAGTAAATTACTTTGAGAATAACAGGGAAAGCATAAACCTAATAAAGCTCATAGGTAAGATAAGATATAAAATAATCATCGTCATCAGCTCATAAACGTCCGATCGGCACGAGGGTGATTAGGCCTTAGTCGTCCGCGCGGGCCAAATACGGATTGGCTAACTTCACGTGAAATGTCATTTTGACCGCATGTGTTGATTATAAATAGTTTATAACCACAATATTTGTATATTGGACGTGGACCCTGTCAAATCAAACATACGAAACCCTAACAGCTACTTGTAAACATCTAAGCAAGTCACGCGTGAATGTTTCGCACCCCAAAGAAAGTCGAACAAAAACTAACACCTATCGCAGCTCCCTCAGTAAAAAGCTACTAATGCCGTGTTCTTCTAATATCGACTCTATATTCCAAAACTAAGGTTGACAATCGTATACTCCTTCGCCTAATTAGACCGCGCGTGAAAGAAGCTGCCAGAAGCCTGCAACGTAGCGGGACGATAACCTATAATTGTAAGAGCCGATTATGGTAGTTAGTAGAGATGTGAGATTTAAATATATCGATGTAAATTTATATGTCGTTTATAAAAACTCTAAGATTAATGCAGAAAATTAAATATCTGATAATTCGATTGAAAAGTAACATCATAACTAACATCACTAATAATAGTCTATCTACAGAGAATCAATTTCGAAATCCGAGTTAAGTATATTTTATAGATTTCAGCGTAATCCAAAGGCTAAAATTGAGTAATATCCTTGGCATAATAAATACATAACAACTTCGTTTTTACTCTTTTTTTTATTTTGAGTTTAACGGTCTTGCAAATAACTCCTATCAACTTTTTTATATTCATTAGTTATTGACCCTTGATTTCAATAACATTGATCTTTCATTACCATGACATCGGGTGACCACAATGATTTAAATCATATATAAAGCCCCTGAGAACTTCTATGAACTTCCTATTCAACCTATCGCAGTCCACTGCTGGACATAGGTCTCCCCCATTTAGTGCCAGATATCCCGGTCCATGAACTTATTTTCAATTAAATTTTATTGAAATTAAAAATATCGATAAATATTATTATCGACACACTACATCTCTTATACAAACCGCAGTGTGTATTGTAGTCTCGTTAGAGAGTGCGACGTAACAAGTGCTAAGATTACGCCCATGTTCGTATTACGTGAACTTGTCGATTGTTCTAGAAACTAGTAGAAAGAATATAATATCCGATATAGTATTCTTACAAATTGAACATTGAAGTCGGTTTTCTCGTACTTTCTGTGTTGTTGTTAGAATAGTTTTTCTGTCCATTTTGTAACAGTGTTTTCCAAGTTTTTACTGATTGTTTACTTTGTATTTAGTATTATGTTTGTTTATTACTGTTTGTTATTAAATAATTCTTTCTAGAGCGTCGGTGGCTCAGTGGTGTGGACTGTCGCCTTCCTACCGGGAGGGCTGAGGTTCAAATCCCGACACGTACCAATGTATTTTCGAATTTTCGAAAAATATATGTACGTTATCCGACGCTCTTACGGTGAAGGAAAACATCGTGAGGAAACCTGCGAAGAGATTCGAAGGTTGTGTGTGAAGTCGTCCAATCCGCACTGGGCCCGCGTGGACGACCAAGGCCTAATCACCCTATACGGGTAGGCTCGTGCCCCTCGGTGGGGACGTTTAATGAGCTGATGATGATGATGATGATGATGAATTCTTTCTGTCTGAACTGTAGTTAAAGATGATTATGAGCTGTGGAGGGCAAGTAAGGAACACGGTACTAGCTGTAAATATTTTAGGTGATCCATCAAACCACGTTACAGGTCGGAAGGTGATCAAATATCTCTAAAACTAGGGTTGGTCTAATAACAATGTCACAATTCTTAATAGATAGCGTGCTCAGGATCCCCAAGATAAAGAGTTTCCCTACATTTATGATCCACTGGCTGTATTTTTTTCTTCGTCTGCATTTTATCATTATCATTAATGTCTGTGGCTCATTGGTGTGGACTGTTGTCTTACGATTTTGAAGGTACAGGTTCAAATCCCGCCACAAACTAATGTATTTACGAAATTATATGTTATCCGACGCTCTTACGGTGAAGGAAAACATCGTGAGGAAACCTGAGCACGCCTACGAAGAAGATCAAAGGTTGTGTGAAGTCGACCAATCCGCACTGGGCCCTCGTGGGCGACTAAGGCCTACACACCCTTTACGGGTAGGCACATGCCCCTCGGTTGCGACATTGAATGAGCTGAGGCTGATGGATGATGATTCATGTCTGTTAGTCTCATGCTACTTTGTTGATTCGTGGAGAAATAATTGAATGACTATGAAAACTCGTCAAGAACAAATCTATCGAGCCATCGAAATAAAACAATACTACTGTTATAATACAGACAATGCCAGTAATACTATTGTCGTCCACTGCATTTTATAATATTTAATATGCCGAGGTACGCAAATAAGCCGCGTAATTAGATTCAACGAATGAGAACTCGGATGCCTCCTGAATAAACTTTGCAAGGTTTATAAAAACAAGCACCCGCTCTAAATGGAAGTAAAATTGTGTTTAGAAAATTAAATGCGTGTCTGGAGGGCTATTCTTTTTTGAATTTCTTATAGAGGCATATTTGCCAAAGAGTTTAAATGGATACGATGGACAACCTTAAAATACTTCGATTTAGCATCATTTTAAGTAATATCTGTAATAATTGGTTTTCATATCAAATCTAATAAAACCCAAACCGATGTCAATATAAAATCCATACATTGTACGAGTATAATAGCAAGCAGTATATATGTAGCAGCCATCTAGTTAAATTAACCATCTACACGCCTAGGCCGTTCGTTAAACGCCGGCATTAAATTAAATGGCTGAAGAAAAACTAGCCATGTCGTTGGCCGCAACGTAATCAGATGGCTGAACGTTGTTCATCATCATCTGCTCATTAGTCGTCCTTACCGAGGGCACGAGCCTACCCGTATATGGTGCTTTTTAGGCCTTAGTCGTCCATGCGGACCCAATGCGGGTTGGATGACTTGATGCACAATTTTTGAATCTCTTCGCAGGCGTGCGTAGGTTTATTCACAATATTTACCTTTACCGTAAGAGCTACGGATAACGAACATATAATATCTATTATATGTTCGTTAATTTAGCCAGATGGCTGCGACATATACAACCTGATCTACCCATATCTGCAGAATTCTTTGGAGTATTGCCTTCGAATTCAATAATGTCAAAAGACTATATTTATTTACTTGGTTAGAATATCTGTTTAGTTTTATGGCGCAAATTATTTTGAATCAATGGATTCCAAAAGTCCAACCTTGGTTTAAACCGTCGGTGGCTCAAAAATTTAAGGAAAAATCCTGCAAGCTCACTAATTGTTTGCAATTTAACAAAAATGTCTTCTGTGAATGCAAAAAATAACCTATATTGTTCCATAACCTGTATTGTTGTGTGCGGCCTCCTTAATTAACATCCTTACCAAAACAACAAACCGCGAAATGCACTCAACGAATCAACAACTGCTAGTCTTTAATACCGTTATTATTATTAAAGCTTTCATTTTCGTTTATATCCACAGCATCCATACAAAAGCGGAATTACGTCGTCTATAATTCATAGAAATACGCCATCCGCCGTGTCACCTTTGGACAATTCGTTGGTAACCAACACATGTATGCGGTTTGGGACATTGTCTTTGTGACCAAATGTACAGGACGGTCAATACTCATCTGATGGTAAGTGATACGCCTGACCATGACAGGGCGTCATTGTAGGAGACCACTAATCGATTGACAGATATTATCATCCATCAATGCTGCACTGCGCTCGTCACCCCAGACAACAGATGTTAGGTCTTTTATCCCCGGCAACTTCACTAGCTACAGTGCCCTCATCCCGAAACACAAAAGTGCATAGCACTCTTATTTGACGGACGATATCTGGCACTGCGGCGGTACCTACCTAGACGACTCAGTACCGAGTCTACCACCAAGAGAATCTTTTTATTTAAATAAATAATATCTACACGACACATGAAAACACGACATCGCGTGAGGTTCCATAGTAACATTTTATCGACTGTATGAATTTAGGGTGGGAACAAAATACGCAGTAAACACGTGACGGTGCCGCAAACTCATTGATATAAATATGCCATACGCAATCCTAACCAACACGGCGGAATTGTGAACTTGGAATGTGTTTTTCATGCGTATGTTGATAATTTATATGCGACGTTCCCGTAGCACCATCTACTTAGCCCCATTTTGCGCAAAGAGCATTCACAATGTAAGTATGGGTACCTAAGAACAGGTAAACATACTTTTATCGTCATCACCAGCTCATTACACGAGGCTTCCCGTATACCGTATAGGCTGTAGTCGTCCACGCACAACCTTTGAATCTCTTCGCAGGCATGCGCAGGTTTCCTCAAGATCAATCAATCAAGGTTCTAATAAAATACATACAAATAAAATATAAAAGAGCAAAGCCTCAGTAAGTTTTTTAGGTATGAACGAGTAGCGCAGTATTTTTCTAGAAAAAAATATGGGATAATAACAAGGGGATTTAGAGCTCTGGTAATCTTATGAATTCCCGTGGTGGGTATCACTTACCTTCCGGTGAACCGTTTACCCGTTTGCCTGGTTACCACCACTCGGTAGTAAACTATCAATAGGCTTTCGCTAATCGTCTTTGATAGTCCATCGAGGGTTGGGCAAAAGCAATAGTATCGATCGGCCTATCGACAGTATATAGCGTATCAATACTATTGCGCTAAACTTAGCTCAATATTCCAACTATCGATAGTTCGGCAACACTACTGGTTATTACTACTGTCGCCCTCCTACCGGGAGGGCTGAGGTTCAAATCCTGACACGTACCAATGTGATTTCGAATTTTCGAAATTATATGTACGTTATCCGACGCTCTTACGGTGAAGGAAAACATCTTGAGGAAATCTTCATGCACGCCTGCGAAGAGATTCAAAGGTTGTGTGTGAAGTCGTCCAATCCGCACTGAGCCCGCGTGGACGACTAAGGCCTAATCGCCCTATACGGGTAGGCTCGTTCCCCTCGGTGGGGACGTCTAATAAGCTGATGTTGACCGAAAACATTCTTGAGTTCTGTAAAATCATCACCACCATTAGCTCATAAACATCCCCACCGAAGGGCACGAGGCTACGTAGAGAGTACATAGACCTTATTCCTCACAGAGATTTTATCTCAACTCATACAGCTACCCTTAGTGTATTTCATGATTTCAAAATAGCAGTTAAAAAGTACAATATATCTGCGCACTAATTCATCTAAAATATTAATCAAGCCATAACTCTCGCTATAACCCGCTTCAGCGTACGGCGTACAATTTACATGAAAAGCGTTGTTAATTTTCAAGCTCTTGGCCTTCCAACCCACTAATGGACATACCCTGCAAACACGCTTCAAAATGTAAAACACATTGCAGCGGTGTTCCGATTAAAAGTTAGTCGTGGAAGTTTTTAATTTTGAAAACTTGGCTCTTCTGGTCGATGGTGAGGCGTGTAATGGTTAGAAAAACAAAATGGTATATTTAACAGAAAAAAATGTCAATTTCTGTTATTTGACAATTAAATGACATTTGACGACCCATTTGGTGTTGCGGTTCAGAGGTCCACTGCTACACCAAGGGTTCCGGGTTCGATTCCCAGGCAGTACAAACATTTGTTTGCATGAACATGTCTGTTTGTAATGGTCTAGGTGTTTTCTATGTATAATATGTATGTTTTTACAAAAAAAAGTTATATAGTATGTTTATCCGTTGATTAGTACCATAATACAGGCTTCACGCTTAACTTGGGGCTAGTGGCGTTGTGAATGTCAGTGGATATTTAAATTAAAAAAAAACTGGTGAATAAAAAGTCAGCTACTCTAAATCAAGTGAACCCCAGGCAGTACAAACATGTACAAAAACGCATAGTTAATGACCACAGATTTCCCAATACAGGAGATGGGGCAAGCCGCGTTTAAAGTGCGACAACTGTAAGCTCAACGAGCATACACTGGCTACCAATTTACGCTCTGTGAGACGAGTCAAGACGCATGAATATTAGAATAAATTACCGTTTTTTTCCAAAATGCCGTCCTGTGCAATTGCAACATGCCATCATCAACTTTTCACAGGTAAGAACCGAAAAGAAATTGCGACACTGGGACTGCCTATAAACTTGGCGGCTTGTCCAGTCTAATGTATATTCTGATGTCTGTGTTAATGACGAATGTTTACGTCAAGCTTAAATCAATTGATGCACAATTAAGTACCACTATAAAATTACATGTATACCCATTACCCACTTATGAATTAAATGAATAACAGAATAACTAGGCAATACGTTAGTTGACACCACTAACCGTTAATTTACTTTTTATGAACTGTCAAAAGGAACGTTTCCATATATTTTGTATGATTAGTGATATGTGACGTCATTGCTCACTATTATCAATTGACGTTATATTTATTGGTTTCACTGTATTCAAAAATACAATTTTGCAAATAAGCAAACGTTATCAATGTTATGACATGTAAAATAAGGTGCTCTTTTATAAGAAAGAAAGAAATAATTATTTATTTGACACACATAAAAAAAATTCAACACATAAAACTAATAAAATAAGTGCCAAATAGGACTTCCCTCAGCATTTGTCCTGGCACATTATAAGCATACCAGGACGCTGTTTTTTTTTAATAAGGTTTGGTATTTAAAACGGATGGTGAAAACTAACGGGCTGGGAATATAAATCACACAAATGAAATTATTTATATTATTCATTACAATTATTGATGTTAAGAAAAGGTCAATGACTTTAACTCGATTCAAAGTTATACTTATTCTAAAATCGAATATGTAACGTATGTAATGTAATCGAATATTAAATCAACCACACGGCAGCATATGATGAGGCAGGTTCCTTTACGGCAGGTAGAAATGTTGCATTTAGTTTTGAATAATTGTATGTTTCTTTTGTTTGTTTTTTTTGATTATGTGTTTTTTTTCTTATTATTTTTTTAATGTTCGCTTTTTTTTTATTAGATTTGGCATCTTTTTGTAAAAATGTTATTAAGTATTTCGATTTTTTTATACTGTCATGTAAATGTGTTAATGATGTTGTTAATGTAATGTTTTTATTATGCCGAATAAAATATTTCTTTCTTTCTTTCTTTCTTCTTTCTTCTAACGTCCAAGAGCGTCACTTTTTACGAAAAATCTCATACCAAAAAAAAAAATGGTTAGACAGAGTACAATGCTATTTTAATTGTTTGATAAATGTCATAGATATTAACATACTACAGACCGCCAAAACCTCTAAATAGTTGGTTAGTTTTGCCAGGCTCACAAATAGGCAATTCCAGGTTATCAAGCTATATTAATTAAGTAATTTATCATTGGTCCAGAGATTATTGCGCCTATTTGTCGCTCGCGTTTTAGGTAATGTTTTACGTGTATCTCTGGTTAGAGCGTCGGTGGCTCATTGGTGTGGACAATGGCCTTCGGATCTGGAGGGTGCAGGTTCAAATCCCGCCACGTACCAATGTCATTTCGAAGTTTCGAAATTAAATGTACGTTTATCTGATGCTCTTAGGGTGAAGGAAAACATTGAGAAAAGTTCATCTTTTGCAATTATAATTTTCTCAGTAACCATAAATATTCTGGATTCAAAACAGTATTATTTAACATCACATATTCATGTCTTAACGTATTTGAGAATAGGTCGTTTAAATTGTAGTTAAAAAAATACATTTGAACTTGTTTAAATCTATAAATATATTTTTCACATGTATATTCGTTACAAAAAAAAATAGTAACTTCTGAATTTCTTAGCGGATTCTTATCAGTAATATTAACTCTTCATTGGATAAAAAGTATTTAACTTGTTGATTTCTTTAAATTTATTCATTAAAGGTTTTAAAGAGCGTCGGTGGCTCAATGGTGTGGACTGTCGCCTTCCTACCGGGAGGGCTGAGGTTCAAATCCCGACACGTACCAATGTGTTTTCGAATTTTCGAAAATATATGTACGTTATCCGACGCTCTTACGGTGAAGGAAAACATCGTGAGGAACCTTTATGCACGCCTGCGAAGAGATTCGAAGGTTGTGTGTGAAGTCGTCCAACCGCACTGGGCCCGCGTGGACGACTAAGGCCTAATCACCCTATATGGATACGCTCGTGCCCCTCGGTGGGGACGTTTAATGAGCTGATGATGAAAGGTTTTAAGTTTTGTTTACGAAAAAAGTATACTGTTATTCGAGACTATTGCGAGCCAGTTAAATTGTGGCCCACACATCTGGGAAATTTTATCGCAGCCATAACGTATCGTACAAGGATATTAGGCTGTATAATGCTAAAGAAAAGCCGTTAAATTGTAATGACGGCTCATAAGGCAACCGGTGACATGAAGTTTGTTTCTTACGTGTATCCCGAAGGGCTTGTTGTATAAACTCTGGTTATAACTCTTTGCAATTGCTAAGACACATTGTTATTGCATTGAACTCGATTCTATAATGTTTTTTATGTTATTTGTGTATGGGACGGTCAGGACTCTCACCTGATGGTGATACGCCCGACCATAACAAAGCAGCATTGAAGCAGACCAACAATTCAACGCTACATACCAATCTCTTATGAAAATTTGATAAGACATTGATACGTAGCAGGATTCGAACCTGCGCCATCCAGACCGGAAGGCAACAGTCCACACCAATGAGCTACCGACGCGCTATTATATATTTATATAATAGGTATTAATTTATTTATATTTATATAATAGGTATATTAACTTTGTTGAAATTAAATAACTCGGTCCATATTTTATGTCAACGTTTATCATAAATTTCTTCTATTGTCTGACTTAATACTCTCGCCATGTTTAAAATAACATAGTGTTTTTGTTGATTTTAGTTCCAAAATAAATAGAAATAATAAATATCCACTGACATTCATATGGCACCATCTAGTCCCAAACCGTTAGCATGTAATATGGGTCATCATCATCAGCTCATTAAACGTCCCCACCGAGGGGCACGAGCCTACCCGTATAGGGTGGTTAGGCCTTAGACGTCCACGTGGACCCAGTACGGATTGGACTGCTTCACACACAACCTTCGAATCTCTTCGTAGGCGTGCATGAAGGTTTCCTCACGATGTTTTCCTTCACCGTAAGAGCGTCGGATAACCTACATAATTTCCGATTCAGTCATCACACCATTGAGCCACCGACGTCTAGTAATATGGGTACTAAACAACAAATAAACATACTTGGTACTTTTTTTTTGTAAGTACAAAATATTATGCATAAAAATGAAACTATTTGCCCTTTCAAAGTCATATTTCCAATATTTGTATAGGTATAATAGGTTTTTTCGACCTCGTCAATCCTTGCCTGATGATATTACAGCCAAGGCCTACAAACTTGATGCGTTATAAATCATATCAAGCTGGGAAGAGGGGCGTTTAACTAAAGGTCGTATTTTTATTTTGCTTGTGTTTACCCCTATTTCTATGGGGAAATGTTATGAATTATTAACTCCTTCACTTAACCTCCTTTGTAATTATAGGTTATGAAAATATCCGTCGATTAATATTAAATTGGATATTTTAAAGTGAGTACGTAATACGCTGATGAATAAATAATAACACACTGCTTTTGGATTTTATAATAATTTAATTTTAAAGAGATTGTGAAATGTTTCTATGTCTTCGTAGTCTTGCGGTTTGGACGTAAAGTTCTTTTTCTTCTGCTTCTCACCGAGTGGATAAGGATTCACAAGTTACATAATATGTGATAACG